>MNCI01006791.1:229040-242512 GCA_015680685.1 Gnetum montanum | reverse complement strand
GTTGGATAGGAGATTTACACTATCATTTATGTCATTCATCAGCTTTGTTGCAGTCCACTCCACTATGGCTAACACATTTTATCATGTAGCAGACACCACTATTGACACTCCTAGTTTGTCTCTGACCATGGGCCATTTAAGCTCCTTGGGAGCTTCTCATTTTAGTTTTAGGCCATTTCAGGCCATTATAGTATTTTAAGGCCATTTCGGGCCATTATGGTAGTTTAAGGCCATTTTGGGCTATTACTAGATTTAGGCCATTTTGGGCCATTGCTTAATTATGATTTTTTATTTTTTTTATTTGTTTTTTGTCAATGTCTTGAAGTAATGAAATTGCTAGTTTTAGGCCTTAGTGGGTTGTAGTGGCAGTTTAAGGCCATTCCAAGCCATCGTGGGGTGGTAATAAAAAAAAATATTTGCCAGTTTTAGGCCTTAGCAAGTTGTAGTATTATGCAAACAATGGACGTGATGTGGACAATGTAAACAATGATGAAGATGCTAGCGTAAGCAATGAATGCGAAGTAAACAATGTGAGTAGTGGACGTATCATTGATGCAAGCAATAATTATGGTGGAAGCAGCGAAGTAGTTGTGCTAATGCAAGTAACAATTATTCTCGTAGCTGCTTCCTAATCCATCATGGGATCGATGATGCGTATGGTCGAGGGGCCTTGTTATGGTACTCCTTTATCTCATCGTCTACTATTTGAAAGGGCAACTCAGTCCATGTTGCTTCCTCATTCGAACCAGTTTCAACTTGTTCAGGCGTTTCAGTTTGAATGGGGGTTCGATCTTTAGATATTTCAATCTCTAATTCTTGCTCCATTCCTACATTGTTTATGGCTTGAGGAACCATTTCATTACCATGAATTATCACTTCACCTCCTACATAGGGCAAGTGAATCTCCTGGTGTATTTGAGAGGAAACAACCCTCAATTAGGCCAACCACGATCTCCCTAGGATCAAGTTGAACCCAGGCATTTCCTCTACCACTATGAATTCTGTGCTTGTGGGAAATTGGTCCCCTACCACAAAGTTGATGTGCACAGTTCCTTTTACCTGCACACATGCCCAATTAAATAATTTTAAGCAAGATGTTGTCATGGGCTTGATTTAATCGACCAAGCCTAATTTGTCCACTATGGGGAAAGGGATGACATTAGTAGAAGTCCTATCATCAACATGTACTCTTTGGATCCTATGCTATTTGACCCAAATTGTGATGAATATAGGTGCCATTGTCACCTGACCCTTTTTAGGGTCATCCTTAATGGACTCATCATGGAATGTCAAATGAGATGGTCATGGTTCTTCAGCTGTAGAAGGAAGCATGACCGCATAGATTACTTTCTCCTCTACCGACATGTTTTCGTTAATCGATATGGACATTAACATGCGAACCATGGCTTCCTGATGCATGATAGAATTCATTACCAAGTCATACAGGATCAAGGTTGTGTTTTTTTTTGTTTCAGAGCCTGTTTAACTTGGGTGAGGGCATTGAACAGATCTTGCCCACCATCTTGTCTGTTGCCCTTTTCCTCCTCCATTTGTCCTAGGAGATGGATCTCCCACGGAGGGGGAACTTTAGGTTGAGGGTTTTTCTTTCTATGATGGGGTGGTGGCGATTGCTTCTGTGCTTCATTATTGATTTTTGATGATGAGGGGATAGTAGGCATCGAGGAAAAGGGGGTCGGCTTGGGAGGACTTGAAGCAATGTGTTCCTTGGCCATCTTGTTCATTGAACACTCTTTCCATTTTTTTTGAATGAGGGGTGGGGGGGGGGGGCTGCAGGGCTATTTTAGATGGTTGGCTCTGTGTGGTGGAGGCAGTTGAATGTTTTGGCACCCTAATAACAAATGGTGCCTATGGTGTTGGCTCGGGCAGCGGTGTGGGTTTGACCATGAAAGGTGCAGGGGCAGATGTCTGAGGGGGAACTTTAAGGACGAATGGTTGTTGTGATGTCCTTTTTGTTGTTATTGGTATTGTCATGCCACATTGAGGCACACACACCACGAATGGTTTCTATGGTGGTTCTGGGTTACTGTCAATGCCAATCGTGTTGATGATATACCCCACGTTGTTGGTGTTGAGGGGATCCTTGTAAATGTGCATGCATTGGTTTTCAAGGAAGATAGGAATACTTTCATCTAGAACAAGCTTGCCCTGATCAATTATGCGTTGAATTTCATCTTTCAATGCCAAGCAATAGTCTGTGTCATGACTGCACAATTAGTGGCAATCGTAGAACCATTCCAGCCTAAAATTCTTAGGAACTTGCAGCTCATTCGGTGTAGCCAAGGAGGGGTCCCTAAGAAGTTGCCTCCTCCAACATCCTCTTGTGTTGGATATACCTAGCCCCTAATAGCTGCTTCAGGAGTTCTAAAGGCTTAACAGGTAAAGGAGTGTACTTGGAGCAATCCTTACACTCGAAGTTGGGTTTAGGTTGGGTTGGTGTCTCTAGTGCTAGTGTTGAAGGCTAACTGGTGTTGCCTGAGCTAGATGTTGTTGCTATGGCCGCCTTTTTGTTGTTGCTATTGTTGGGTTTGGCCTCATTCGCCACAGCAGCCATCGTGGCTGTTGTGGCCTTGCCCTTCTCCTTGTCCTTTTTGGTATATGTTTTTTTGTATGCAACATAGGCTGGGTCTTTACTAGCTTCAGCTGCATCTTGGATGCTCTTCATCTGAGCGAAAGCTTGACTTAGGGAGCATGGGGCTAAGTAGTACAGTTTTGAGTTAATAAAGTCATTTACTACCCCCTTGAAGATAGCCAACATGTGGGCCTCTGCGATAGGCTCACAGATCTCATTCAAGATGGCGCTCCACCACTATATGAACCTTTGCATAGATTCTAGCAGGTCTTGCTTGACGCTCATCAACTAATCCAGCGTGACCTCCGATTTCAAGTTATACTTGAAATGGGTCACTAACGGAGTAAGCAACTCCTCTAGAGTTGAGATGGAGGTACGTGGGAGTGCGTGGTACTAGTCTAGAGCTTTCCCCCTTAAAGACATGGCAAAGATGCGAATAATAGTGTGCAAACACTATTGAAACAATAGAGATTCGGATCTAAATTTAACTAAATGTGCGTTGGGATTGTCCTCCCCGTTGTATTTTGTGAATTAGGGGAGTGGCATCCCAGGGGGTAACATGAGCATGGGGACAGCCAGGCTAATGGGGTTGTCATGGTAAAAATCCATGACCTGCATCGTGTTGGAACCAGTGGCTTTGAGATGTTTAATCTCTTCAGTGAGGATTTGGATAAGTTGTAATGCTTGGTCCAGGCCCGGTGACATTGCAGATGACTTTTGAGTTGCATGAACATCTGTCGTATGTGTTAATGGGGGTTGCGGTAGAAGGGTAGCGGCCTAGCCCATAGGGGGTACTATTGGTGCCGCTCTTGCGAATGATGCTACTTGGGCCATCCACCACTCGATGGGTTGTGCCAATGATGTAGTGGCTATTGGTGGGGCTGTGGGGTTAGTAATTTGCATGACTGATGGGGTGGACCACAACCTCGTACTTGGTTGTACCACTTGCGGGACTTGGTATGCTTGGTGATGAACATAATGTGACATATTGGAGGATTGCACAATAGGGAGAGAAGTGGATGGGGTCCACCACATGGTTGGGGCTAGGGTCCACCACAATGTTGATAATGAGTTTTAAATGTTGATGTCATGGCTATGATATGGCACTAATAATGTTGATTAATTAAGAAGTCTTTGTGCGTCATGTTTTGAAGTGTTGGTCACTCAACAATGCATTTGAGAAAGAAATATTACACTCAAAGGTTTCTTTGGCCATTAGGCTCTTGCCTTTGCTAATTTAAAGTCATCAATTTGATTTTTTGGTCCTTATTGGCCTATTAGCTTCTTGGTAATTTGCTTTTGATCTTTATTATGGGGTGAAACCTTCATTAGGTTTCTTTTCCAAGGTTGGGTTTGATTTGATTTTCTTATCAAATAAGATGTCTTATATTCAATAGACTTGATGGTTTTTCCATCAAATGAAATGTGTTACATTCAATGAACTTGGTGGTAAATAATGATGAAAGGATGTCAAATGGCCATAATGCATGAGTGTCAAACATTAGTCTTTAATGTCATTCAAGGTGAGGAGGATTATAATTAGGCAATGAAGCTAGGCTCAAGGAGAGGTAATAGGAGTGAAAAGGCATAAGAACTCTTGGAAAAATCGGACAAACCCATGAAATCTTGCACATCGAGGTCACATGGTGACTTTGTACTATAATGAGTTGCACCTTTGTGATGGCTCTAGGCTTCATCTTACAAGAACAAATCCAAGAGAACAAGAAACAAGACAAAGAAAACATGTTGTTACATGATAATAAATAAGGTCATATAAAATGATTAGCAAACTAGGCTACCATAGGTCACATATGTTACAAAGTTTGACATTTTGTCTAATGTGAAAAAAGATGGAAATATGTCATGTAGGCTTACTTGTCATTAATTGCAAAGGTCGTTGATGCTAACTATTAGTTCTGATGGGCTACATGTAGTAAGGATTTAGGTAGGAATGATTGACCATATTGGCCAACTTATTCTCATCCATTTCCACTATCTTGAAGGCACTTTTGCTATAGGCATTAGTGATCAAGAAAATTCCTTCCTAGTTGGTTGAGAATATTTTCACATGCTCACATACAACTTTAAGAACTAGGTATCCTTCCTTAATCTTGTGCGTATTCAGGTCATGGTGATGTTGCTATTTTTGCCTCTCTTGGTATCACTCAATTTGAGGAAGTGCTCGCACTCGTTGCCTTTCCATCAAGTCTAGATCCATGGTGCAAAGCTCCTTATTCTATTCATTATTAATGATGTCTAATATCACTACTTAGAGTAATGGCACTTGTAATTCAAGAGGTAAAACAACTTTACAACCATAATCTAGGCTATATGGGCTTACACCAATTGTAGTTTAGAATGTAGTTTGGTAGGCCCAAAGTGCATGGATAAGCCACTCATGCCACTTCCATTTTCTATTATTCATTATCTTCTTGAAAAATTTTATGATAGCCTTATTGCTTACTTTAGCTTGCCCATTAGCTTGAGGGTAATATCATGATGAGAAGAAATGTTTAATGCCTAGGTCATGATAAAAGTTTTTCATTTCTTGGCTACTAAATTATGATCTAATATCTATGACTATGATCATAGGTATACCAAAATGGTCTACTTTGTTATCCAGTATAAATCTACAAAATTTTTGAGATGTTGTCTTCTTTAGGAGAAGAGCTTCAATCTACTTCATGAAGTATTCGATTGTAGTGATGATAAAATTATGCCCTGTGGAAGATGTAGGCATTATAGGTCTAATGGTATTCAACCCCCACCATTAGAATGGCTACGTTATCTGAGTAGCATGTAACTCAATTGGTAGTATATGTATGAGGTTACGATGCCATTGGAAAGTGTCATAAGTCTTAACCTTCTATAAGCAGACACTTTTCATATAGGGTTAATACTAGTCTAATTGTTTGATCTTTGTGGCTATGGCTCTAGGTCCTATATGTCCCCCACATATACCCTCATGAACTTGCTCTAAGACTATGTGGACTTTAGTTTTTCCCAAGCACACTTACAATATGCCATTATAGGACTGTTGACATTATGTGTTATTGCCTACTATGACATATTGCTTTGATCTTTTTCATACAACATCCTTTTGAGTAGCAATCAGGCCTTGTGAAGGTTCATCATACATTAGGTAAAAATTGATATCGCAATGCCACTACTTTGCAAGAGTAGTATGAACTATGACTATGAAGTTATCTTTAGTGTCTTGCATGATGGGAATAGCACAATTCATAGTTAACAAAGGTAACTTGCTAAACATGTCTAGTGTCACACTAAAGGCTAACATTGCAATGGCATCAACTATGGTTTTCTCATTTTTGGGTAAATGTTAGATATCAATGCTTTTAATTTGTTGCATTAGTTTCTTTCCTAGGTCACAAAAATGTTGCAAATTTCTAGATTTACATGCATAAACCTTGGTTACTTGGTTAACAACAAGTTGTGAATCACCTTTGATCATTAAGTATTGTATTCCTTAGTCACAAGCTACCATTATTTCCATATCCCTCATACTCCAATAAATTTTTGGTACATGGGAATTTGAAATGATACATAAAGGATTCAATTTCATCACATAGAAATATTATAATGGTAGCAGCATTGGCCCCATGGGTAGTTGAAGCTTCATTGAAGTACATGACCACCTCATAGTCCTCAAGAACTTGGCTAACGATGTTGACATATTCATTAGGGAACTCAAGATCAATGGTTGCATGATCATCAATAGGGAAAGTAGTGACTTGTGCAACTATAGCTTGACCTTTCATTGAGGCTTGGGAGATGTAATGAACGTTAAATTCTACTATTATGGCTTTTTAATGTGCTATCGCGATGCTCTCACAGATATTGATCATTATGGCTTTAAGTACATTGATTTTGCAAATGACATTGATTTGGCTTCTAAAGAGTTAGTGTCTTCATTTTTTCAATGAAAAAACTAGAACTAGAAAATACTACTCCACTTCAATGTATTGGGTCTCATAGGCAATTAATGCATGGCTTAATAAGTATACAAGAAGCTTTGGTCCATCATCTCATTTCTGACAAAGTAGAGAGGCAATAGACATGCTAGATATAGCAAGGTAAATGTGAAAATATTTATCCTTTTGTGGTGGATAAGCCTTTGGTAGTTATGCCAACTCATGATTAAGGTTTTCAAGGGCTTCTTGGCATTGAGCTATTCACTCATAGTGAATTCCTTTCTTAAGAAAGTGTTGCATGAGTTGTAGCTTATCTATGAGCCTAGTGATGAACCTACAAATAAATTGTAATCTACCTTGTAGTTCTCAAATCCCTTTAAGATTAGTTGGTGATGCCAAGTTAGATATGGCTTTAACCTTAGTAGGATCAACATGTATCTCTTCTTCAGATACTACAAAGCCAAGCATCTTACTAGTTTTAACATCAAAGACACACTTCTTGGGATTAAGCCTAAGTTCATACTTAAGACATTGTTTAAGCACAAGGTTAAGGTCATGTGCATGGTCATTGGCTACTTTGGACTTAACGACTATATCATCTATGTAATCATTGAGCAAGCATAGCATATAGTCACTATGCTCTTTGGTAGGTTGCTCCTACATTCTTTAGGCCAAAGTGCATCATAGTGTAACAAAAGGCATCCCAAGGGGTCATGAAGATCATACTAAGTTAATGCTCTAGGTTAATCCTAATCTAGTTGTATCTTGAGAATCCATCAATAAAGGATAATAAGATATGCCCAACTGTAGTATTGATAAGTTGATCAATACTAGTTAAAAAATAATTATCTTTGATAGTTGCCTTATTTAGATCTTAAGAATCAATGCAAATGCATATACTTCCATTTTTCTTAGGGACTACCACTATGTTGGATACCCATTCTGCATAATCAACAACTCTAATGAAACTAGTTTGGTATAGTTTTATGATTTCATCATGAATTATTAGGGTCAAATTAGGTCTAATCTTACANAACCCTTTTTAACTATTATTTATCTTTTTTTATCATACATTTTTCACCTTGGTTGGTTTGACCTTGTTATGCATTGTTAACCTTATTATCATTAGTTGACCTCATGCAACTTCTACATAACTCTAGTTTCACCATATTTACCGTATTCTCTATATTGTGGCCTCTATTGACCTTTGTTTAGCCTTTTATTAGTGTTGGATGATGGGGTTTGACCATCCTTGATCATCATTCAACACCATGTAACCATCACATGACCTACTAAGGCATAAAACTAGCAAAATATAACCATAGTTGATCATGTATTACCTTGCATTATCTTGAACTCATACCTTATAGCCTTTGTTGATTTTATTTGGATGCTTGTATGTTCTATGTTTTAATAGCATTGTCCTATTTATGCACTATTACTAGGGTATTTTGCATTATTGTTAACATTATTTTGTCAGTTTTTATCAATTTGTTATCCAGGTACCACTTAATGTGCTTATGGTTGACATTTAGGACTAGNCTTAGTAGGTCATGTGATGGTTACATGGTGTTGAATGATGATCAAGGATGGTCAAACCCCATCATCCAACACTAATAAAAGGCTAAACAAAGGTCAATAGAGGCCACAATATAGAGAATACGGTAAATATGGTGAAACTAGAGTTATGTAGAAGTTGCATGAGGTCAACTAATGATAATAAGGTTAACAATGCATAACAAGGTCAAACCAACCAAGGTGAAAAATGTATGATAAAAAAAGATAAATAATAGTTAAAAAGGGTTGGATCTTACTATTTTTAGGCCTTAGAGGGCCATGGTAAGGGGATATAATGTAGACAAGTGACTTTGGGCTCCTATGGAGGCTATTTTAAGGTTGTATAAGGTAAAAAAAAAAATGAGGCTTTCTTGTGCATCCATGCTGGAAAGACATTGGCCATCATGGATGGGGTGATCCTTAGCATAGGTATGGTGAACATGTTGTTTGCTAGCCTAATTTTGGTTATTTTTAGATCTTGAGAAGTTACATGGTCAATGTAGTGGACTGAGGAAGAAAATTTGTTGATTTTGACATCAATTTAACTCTTTGGAAATCATAAATGAATCCTGGAACTACCACCCACACTACAATAATGCTGGCCAGCATGGCTACAAATAAAAACTAAATTTATGGCATCCAAAGGATTAAAATTGGTGTTCTATGGGCTTCTTGGGGAAACATAGCATCACAATGGTCAAAATTAGTCATTTTAAATGTTAGAATTTGCAATAAAAGTAGGCTTCAAGGTCTTATCCCCCAAAGACNGGGGGGGGGGGGGGGGGGGGGGGGGTGGTCTCAACATGGATAGCTAATTCTAGATGATTATAGGATCAAAATAGGATCAAATTGTAGCTGAATCTAGGGTTTTATAATTTTATGCTTCCACAATCAAGTTTTGAGATCATTTGATCATTGTTATGCTAGTAAAACCTTGTTGGGAACCTTACCCACATTGCAACCATGCTGCCTAGTGTGGCTCTAGTGCTCCTTAGTGTGGATACATTTTCTTTTTGGTTCTTGATTAGTTTTAGAGGCAAGTTAACCAACTTTTTAGGTCTCTAGGGTTGCTAGTAGTCCTGTTGAAGTTTAGGCTTATAACTATGCATGTTTGATGGTAATTTGAGCTTTGGTATGGTTATACCCCCCCTAGCCATGCTAGGTAGCATTGCTCCAACATGGTTGAGGGGGTTTGGTAGGCTTTCATGGTTAAAATAAGGCTAAATTACTATCAGTTTAAGGTCTTGGGATCCTAGGCTTTACTAGGCTAAGTTCTAGGATTTTTGGTGTGTCAATGTACTACCAAAACATGTAAAAAGTCTTAAACACTCTAAAGCCATTCTAGCTAACATGGCTTTGGCCTTCCCTAGTGTGGCTACATGGGAATATTGATTTCTTCTACCCTCTTTCATTAAATCAACAAATTATTCAAACTCACAAGATTGTAGATGTCAATAACTAAGATTTGGCATCCAAATTGACATATTTGAAGGCTTTTTGATATTTTTTTGGATCATCTCCCCTAGACCACACTAGCAAGCATGACCCCAACATTGATGGTGGGGGGATGATAGCTTTTTTCCACTTTTAGAATTTTTTTTATGTTTGATGACCTTTTGAAGCTCTAGTAGGGCTTTAGTGTCTAAGTAGTATAATTTGGAGTAAATCTAATGCAATTTTAAGCTTCCCATGACTTTTCTTCATGGTACCCATATTGGCTAGCATGGGTGAAGCCTTCCTTAGTGTGAATAGATGGTGTTTGGTTAATTTTAACTAGTTTTTCTTAATTGACGATGGATGGAGACCATGGGAAGGTTTTAAGGTAATAAGGATGAGTTTTTATGCTATTTTTGGTGCATTAATGGGCTTTTGTAGGTCATCCCTAGGATACCCATGTTGGACCCATGCTAGCCAATGTGGGAAAAGTGTTTTACATGAACGTTAACTTATATTTGGTCAATTTTTAGATACCAAGGATTCTAGGAGGTGTTAAGGTCATGATGTGTCAAATGGGAGGGTAGTTTGGGCATTCTATATTCATACCCCATTCAACCATGCTGGGGCCATGTTGGCTAGCATGGATGTGATACCCCCTAGTGTGGTTCCACTAAATTTCATGATTTTTGACACATCTAATTAGTTTTGATCACATTTCAAGGTTATTTGAAGGCCTCTACTAAGGTTTCAAGGCTAAGTTAGGTCTTTTTGTGGTTAAACTATGGTTTATGCCTATGGATGTCATCCCACCTTGAGCAATTTTGGCCATCATGGATGGATCCTTGCTCGGTGTTGTTGCCCAAAATACAAGGTGTCATAATGGGTTCTAGTCTCCCTTGGGGCTTGGTGTTTGCTAGTATTGACATCTAGCTACTAAATTTGCCATGGGATATTTTGGTTTTCTTGTTTTGGGCATGGGATCATTGAACCCACACTAGATCCACACTAACTAGTATGTGTAAGATGGATTTCAAGTTATAGAATGATTTCATGGGCTTCAAGTGGGTTAAACCCCAGTGTAGATGGGTTTTTAGGCCTTAAAACCCCACTACTTGGGAGTTTCCTAGTGGGGCCCACCAAAAATCAAAATTTGATTTTGGTTTTGAAGCTCCCATCATTCCATCATTGCAAAAAAATTTTCCCTTTGAACTATCAATGCACCATGATTTTACCGCATGAATCTAGCAATAGGGGTTTAGAATGGGCTACCTAGGTTGGTGATTAGTTTTTTACTTTTTATTCTCATAGAAATTACTTGCACATCCATTCTCATCATTGGTAACACACTATTTCAGAGCTTTTGGTAGTAATTTCTAGCTTAAAACCCATCGATCTCCAGCATTTCTAATCAAGAATCTACCAATAGTAGTGCTACTACTAAGATTTTTGAAGATTTCTTGAAGGTTTTCTACACTGTTCACTATCATGATGAAGAGGAAGGCCATTGCAAGTAAGAATCCTATCCTAGAGGATGCTAATGCTATGGCATAGGGGCTCTTGCACATACCACAACCTTTTATTGGAGTAGGATCAACTATAATCACCACCAAGTGCATCATTCTTGGCCATTTTCTATGTATTATTATTGTTTTCCTTGTCTATAACCTAGGCGTTTTCTTATATCTACATTAATGTGTTGTTTAAAATGAAATTTTGTAAAAAAATCCTATGCTTTTTTTAGGTGGTGTTTATGTGTTTTTATTATGTTTCTTTGATGTTATATTTGTTTTATGTAAGATGATAAAATTTTGTTTCCATTAATTTCATGTATTTTTGCTATTTTCTACCAAAAAATAACATTACTTTTGCATTTTTTCTTAAGAAAATGGCTAGGAATTTTTACTTTTTAATGTCATAGGATCATAATATGTTGTTTAATGGTTGAAAATATGGTTGAAACACTAGATTCTAGTTCATGGTCAATTCTCCATGAACTTTTTGATTAGGTAGATCATAGTGGTTTCCCAGTTTTATGCTATTTTTGCATTTTTTTATGTAAAATGGATAAGAATTTTTTGTTTTTGAGGTTATTGGATTTTATTTTATGATTTAAGATTTCAAATTTCTATGGAATCATATAATTTGGATTTATAGTTAATTCTAGGTGAATTTTTTTCATTAGCTAGTGCAAGTGTGGTTCCATGCTATTTTTCCATTTTTCATGCCACTTCAAGACTCTTTATTGAAAGAACGGATAAGAATTTTTGTATTTTCATGTTGTGGGTTTATAGTTATTTTTTTAATATTTCAAATGATCCTAGAATCACTAAATTTGGATATGTATTTTATTTTTTATGACTTTATTAGTAAACTTGTGCAAAACAAGGTTTTTAACTTCTACAATTTTACCCTTGTGAAGCTTGGTAACACTGGCACATTGGATGATTTTTTTAACAAACTTCCCATGTTCCTTGGAATACTTGGGGACGTTAAGGATGGTTTAGACTTTTTTCCATTAGTTTTAAATTTCTTTTGATATTTTTAATGAGTGATTTTCCATGAACATTTTCTTTAGTTTTGTGTGGCTGTGTGAGTTTTGGTTAAATTTTGTTAAAATTTTGTATAGTGTTTTAAATTTTTTCCAAGCTTAGGATTATAGTGTAGATGTTGTTATAATTTAGTTATTATGTTCAAGGTTTTTCATAGGCTATTTGCATGTTGATTCCTAGAGTTTTTACCATGGCTAGTTTCACCATTGATTAGGATGTTTAGCAAAATTCTTGTAAAATTCAAATTGGTGTATGGTCATTGTTGTAGGTGTAGGCTAGTTAGTTGTATTTAGTTCTTCATTAGAGTTGTTTCTAGTTTTATTTTTATTCTAAATTTTGTGAAAACATTGATAATGGTTGTAATAGTGTCATGTTGTTATCCCCATGCAGGGCCTTCCTTAAGCCCATTCTGGTGGTTGTCAAGTTGGTGGGGATACTTTGCTGTATCCACCTACCAAAATCCAACACCCCACCTACTAATATGATCTTGGAGCATGGCTCCTTGTGGTTTTGGCTAGGGGTAAGACAATTCTTGGCTTATCTATTACAAAATCTTAGTGTGATGATGTGGTCACAGTTGTTGTCTTACATGGTCACTATCATTGTGAAGACTCTACTATCTTAGTCTTTCAACCTAATCATCAAGTTATAGTTGATTATCTTGAAACCTATGTAAAAGGTAAAGTGTTGGACAACAAAGCTACTAGGGGGACCCACCAACTATCTTATATTTGAAACATGCCAAAGTTCTCCTAGAACAATACTGACAACACCATGATGGTTGTGCACAAAAAGCCTGCACACTATTCCAAAATCCTTCCAGCATAGTGCACCATTTGGAAGGGTAAGAAAATTTGTTAAAAATTTTTATATTTCTATCTATTTGATTTACCTACTCTTTCTTAGCTTATTGGTTTCTCTTATTTTGATTTCTAAATATCTTACAGGTACAAGATTAGTGACCAAGGTTTGATTAAGATTGATCAAACCTTGGCATTGGATCAAATCATAGTGGGGGCATTTATCAAAAGCCCAATAGTAAGGCTCACATTGGTTGAGCAACTAAAGGGAAATTTTGATAAGTACACCACCATCTATGCTCTAGCCTTCCAAAGGTGTCTAGCCACTAAGAAAACTCATAGTTGGTGGATGGCTCTTGAAAGTATCATAGAATAAGGCACCACCACTAGGCCCTTCATACAACCCCCATCAAGAAAGAAGAAAAATGGTAAGAAACATAGGAATTTTCTTGTTTGTCTATTTTACTATGTTATATCAATGTTTTCATGGCTACATGATTCTAGGCTATTTTTGTTTTAACTATTTTCATGGCTTTATTAGTATGATTTTTTTTTGAGAGAATGTTCGGGTTTGTATTACTAAAAGTTATGGTACATGAGTAAACAA
>MNCI01006791.1:170344-223129 GCA_015680685.1 Gnetum montanum | reverse complement strand
AAGTGAATGCTGCAATGATGAAGTAATCTCGATCTTTATTGTCGGTCATGTGCGTGTCCAAGTACGGCACACTCGAATAAAGACACCGTACAAATACATTCACCACACTGCTGGCAGACACGGGAAAAAATCTAACTTTGGAGGGATCAAACTACCAAAGCTTCGCTACTCTAAAATTGGGATCCCCAAACAAGGGAGAGCTGCATCTTATTTATAGATATGGTGGTGAACTGCGATATCGCGTATGCGATATCGTAGGGAAGATGCGATATCGCGGCAGACGCGATATAGCGTACGCGATATCGTGGCCTATGTGAATCACGTCTCAATAGATACCCTATAGTTTTTTTGCAAAATGTATAGACATGAACAAGCTTATTATCAACCTCCTATAGAGCTAGATGACATGGCTACTTGGTCTTATTAGAAAGAGACTAGTAAGTATGACTTGCAAGGTAGAGAAGCTTGGAGAAACAATGAACAAGAGGAAGGAATGGTCTCTAATGAAATTAGAGGATCAAGACCCATAACTAGTGAAAATTATCAGTTCTCACATTTTAAAAAACATAAGCATGAAAACCCAAAAAGCTCTGATAAATTTAAATATTCAAACAAAATGCTAATGATAAAAGAGGTAAGGGACAATTGCTTGCTATGGAGGTACTCTATGATGGAGGATCCTATCTAAAACTTTATTAATCATGTTCGTGCTTAGAATCAAGAAAGATAAGTAATGGAAAATCTTTATTCCTTTTCTTTTTAGAATTAATTTAGATTATTTTATTTTTATAAATTTTGGTAGCTAAACAATAAATTGAATGGATGCTATTAGAAATCTTTGGTTATCCAAAGAAAACCTCACTTGATCTTACAAGATGTTATGCTACAGATAAAAGCATGTGACCATCAAAATTTTAATGGATTGACTTGTCTCAAGGATGGTTCAAGGTACAAAAACTAACAAGGTTGGGTCTAGTAAGTTTTCATGTTACAATCATCTCACTACTATTAGTACATATATATACCTTATGACCCAACTCATATGATGCAAATATTATTCTTGTATTACTTAAGTCGTAATATGTTATAGTTGCCTACTTGTGCTACTTTAAAGTTCCAAATAATTTCAAAACATTTTCTAATGAATATTGATAAATCATGTTTTGAACCCTTAACTAGTATGAAATGGTTTCAAGTTGTTTAAGATATTTAATTGCAATTCATGAACAAAGATCTCTTTGTTGAACATCCAAAGGAAAATTATTGTGTTGTGCTAGTATCTATAATTCAATATTTTGGAATTTATCTTTTATCATAGATATTACTAATGGGAGACTTTGGTTTCCAAAAGTCTCCATACTTGATTTTAGTATGGTATTATAGATTTATTGATATGTAGGACAAATTGAGAAGATTCAAGGATGCATCTCTACTAAGGCAAGGTGATCCAAGGAAGGAGATTCAAGAAATGGATGCATTGCAAGAGATGGAAGAAAATTAGTACTTATGCAAGGGAAGCCTGTGCCTCACCAACGGTCATTATCTCTTGGACCACTAGTGTAGGGGAAGTCTTCAAAGACTCTCATCAAAAGACACTAAAGCAATAATATATCCCAATCCAACACTTATAGTAGAAAATGAGTAAGAAAAAGTATATTCATATTGGAATCTAGTAAAGAATGTAAGATAAAAGTGTAAGTTGATCAAACTTTTTGGATCTTTTACCTCAGAATGGCCTTTATTGGTGTAGGTATTACAATGGTTGTATATCTACTTTATGAATATGATTGGTTGTGCTTAATATTTTTTTCAACGTGCTAAGATTATGTCAATTTAACTATTTTTATGAACATTGAATCTATAGTCTTTAAAATCAGATATGTTGTTTCTCTCTGCTTGAAAATGAAATCTCCATTTGGTAACCTTTTAATGATGTCCAAAAAGGAAAATAATTTATTATTCATGAGATATGAGATATTGGTTATAGAGCATATATGATAAAGACCATATGTTAGGCCTTGATATATATTTTCAGTAGGTAATGATTTTATTTCTAATGGCTTATTGTTTTAGAGACAAGATACTTGATCTTTAATGCTCAAGTTTTGGTCCTAAATGGAAATATCATAGATTAACTTTTGTAAGGCTTTGATAATGTGCTTTAAAACTAATGGTCAACTCTTAAAGGAACTTGTTTTAATCAGTCCTATACTGAAGGATGCATACTCATTAATGGATTTTCATATATTTTTCATCTCTAGCTATATTCACACACACACACACACACACACAAATGAGTGTACCTTTAATTGATTAATCACATGCTATTATGAATTATGCTAACACATTTCCTCAAGTTTTGGACATCACCAAAAAGGAGAAGATTTTTGATTTTTTGATATGCTAAAACCTTAGAAAATTAAGAATGTAAAATATATGCTTATGATCTTGCAAGACTAAGAAAGAACAAGACAAGGACTCCATGAGATTAAGACAAGTGCTTAAATGGTGATAAGATAGAGATCAAGACAAAGGGCAAGTTGAGACTAAGATGAGAGTTGAGTTGCCAATCTAAGATGATAAGAAGTCTCAATGGAAAAATGAATACTACAAGATATTAAGGATTCATGAAGCCTACAAGCCAAACAAAGATGTTTTGATATCTGCCTATATGTCCTAAGAGATTAGTAGATGTCCTAGAGGTGAAAGCTTAGTTCTAAGCTAGAAGTTCCATAAAAATAGCAAACATCCCAATTGTTGCTAAGATGTCCCAACTAGGATATCCCAAGTGAGATGTCCTAATTTTTATTGATACATCCCATTTTCAAGTGGTCTATTTTCAATGAAATGTCTCAAGCTCAAAGAGGAAGTTCCAACTAGCCATTTTCTAGCTATTGCATGAATTTCAAGGATTATTTGGAAAGTAAAAGACTATAAAATAGAGTAGAATCCTTATGAAAAGGATAAGCATTATTCATAGAATTATTTCTTCATTGATTATATCTTGTGATGTGATTGGCTCTTTGATTATCTATCGCATGTAATTTTTATTTTATATTGAGAGCTTCAAAGTAAAGAACTTGCAAAAATTAGTTACATTCTCTCCTTGATTCTTTTTCTCTTTGTAGGCCTTGTGGGGTTGATGTGATTCTTGAGAGAAGGCATCTTGTGAGCTTGTTGGGACCTTTTAGGATTAAGTATGTTTCAAATGAGAAAACACTCAGCGTGGAGTTCACATCATTGTAAAGATTGTGGGGTCCTTGAAACCACATTTTAAGCTTGTTGGGACCTTGCAAAATTGAGTGTGTTTCCTATGAGAAAATAATCTATTTGGAAGTCAAAATTTATAAAGGTAACAGTGCCTTCTAAATTACATTTTTTTGAAGAAATAAAGTCTAGAGATGTGCAAGGATTCTACCCTCTATGTGTGGACATACCCAAGTTGGGGAACCATGTAAATTTGTATGTGGTTTTGGTTGTCTTGGTTGTTTGAATTGGTGGACTTATTCAATTTCCCTTCTAAGTTCTCAGTCCTCACTTATCATTCCTTTCTATATTCTTATCTTTGTTGTCATCCTCATCTTCATATTTGGACTTTGATTTCTTCTCCTTTCCCTTGAAAGTTTATTTTCTCCTATTTCAAAATCAACTTACTTTCTTCTTAGCCTTGAGTACGAAATCGTTAGCCTCATCAATGGTTATAGCTCATAAAAATATAACTCCTACTAATATGTCATTTTGATACCTCCTAAAAATATTGAAGCCTATTAATACTCCTTCTAATTTACTTTAGCTTGATGGAGTAGATCACAAAATTCAATATAGAATTCTTTATCCATGTCACCTTACCTTAGGAATTTTAACTTCATAATAGAATCTTGTCTCTAATGAGTTTACTCAAATTTTCTTTTCAACCTATATTTCAACAAAGGCCAATCGCTAAGTGGTTGACTATTTTATTTTTCATAACCTTGGAACTTCTTTTCCCACCAAGTAGAAGTTATACCTTCTAATCTAGATTTAGTAATAGGTACCCTCAAGTTATTTGATACCTCTTCCAACTCAATGTACTTGAAAAAAGCACTAAACATCATTAGTACATAGGTCCTTGCATCTTTACATATCAATTAGATTCCATTCGCCAATCTATCTTTCTTAAAATTCTCTTTTGATTTACATGACCAATATTATTTGTCTATTTAGGGTTCACCTCTTTATGCTTCTTTTGAATGCTAGGTGATTTCATGCATACTTCAATTTTAATTTCTTGATTCCAATAGATGTTGGAAAATTTTGGTTTTGTAATTCTATAAGTTTTTAGTTATGGCTATTTTTCAAAACCCATGAAATCTTCATTAATTCTTTATGAATTTGTACTTTTTGAATTTAATTAACTTCTCCTCATGGTTCTTTTTAAATTATCTAAAGTATTTTCAGGGATGCATTATCTTTAATGTTTCTCTTACTATCATCTTAACTTCATGTTTCTTATGATCTTCTATGGTCTATAATGAACCTTATTCAGAATCCATATTGACTATTTCATAACTAGTTCTTTTACCTCTATTCAAATTTACATCTTTTATCCATCATAAGTAGATGTAACCTTCTATAAAACATTATAACTATTAACCTTGAACATAATGTAGCATTATGTCATCAACCATATAGGAAACATCAAGAATCTTTTAAAATACAAACACATAAGAAAAATAGGGTATCAAAACCTATAGAATAGCATGCACATGAATGCATAAATTTAAGCATGGAAAGAATTTTTATGACAAAATTTGCATATTTATTTTATTAATATAATTTATCACTATCAAATTATAAGAACATATGTGGCTTTCTCATAGAGGTAAAAACTCCGAATATGCTAATTTCAAAAGATTACTCCTTCTAAAAGTAGCCAATAAATTTATTTCAACTATTTTAAACTAACTTTAGAGCATTCATGTAAAACAAAATGAGGTGAAGTCCTTATTTTTCATTAATGATAGATGAAAGAATAGGTATGAATTTGACAAGCATATAATTTGTACCACATATTTAACTAAAGATAGCAAAGAAGTTCTTAAATCAGAATTTTTAAGTTTAGCAAAAGTATAAGATGGAAAACAAATAATGATATACAAAAATATTTAGAATTTCGGAAATGAAAGAAAGCTACATTTAAAAAGTGTAGCTATTTTTATTAATATAAGTACAAAATAGTTTTATTTCATGTTTAAAAAGAATTTTCATAATTTAATTTCAATTTGCTATGCTGCACACGATGAGTTTTTAGCTACGGAACATGTAGAACTTTTATTTGTTAAATAACTACGTAATGAAATAAAATATATGCTTGGATTTCATATTTGTTTGAACTACATTGATGAATTAAATAGCTTATTAAAAGTCATGTAGCTTGATCTTTTAGATGTCATGAAAATTCACAATAGCAAAGGGTTATTTAGAGGTGAAGTTATTATTAAACTTGTCAAACTTATACATGCACTTTTTTTATTACAAAAGAATCAAGAAGAGACTCAACATCTCTATAATATAATAGGAATCTATTCATTTTAATTTTGTTTATATAAGCTTGCATATGCATATATCTTAATTAACCTAAATAAACTAAATAAGACATTTCAGTAAATATGCATTACTCTTACTAGCATCAATGAATGCCAAGAGATCATTATTAATATATTTTTAAAAAAAATATTTTCTAGAAAAAGACAAATTTGTAGATGGCATAAGTTATTTATCAAAATATTTGGAAACTACTATGGATGGTTTCATAAAAAGTTATAAAATAGAGTAATTAAAATAAACATCTAAAAACCATCCATTATTATTTTCTGTAATACTTAGAAAAATATGACTTTAACAAAAAATGGTACAACAAATCTAATTTCAGAAATAAAAGAAAACAACATAAAATTGACACAAGATTTTATTATCTTTTTCATTATATTAATATCAATATTAAAGATCTTTACTTCTATAAGAAAGTCAAGTTGTTGAGTTTGTATTATTATTCAAATAATAAAAAATAAAGAAATAAAAATGATTATTTTAATTTTTATTAAATTAGCTTCAACATAATATTTGATAATATTTAATTTTTATTAAATTAGCTATAAAAGAAGATAAAATCCATACATATTTGATATGGATTGTTGTAAGAGTGAATAGTATCACTTTGTTGATCTATTGAATATGGCATGTGAAGGATTTTTAATTTATGAAGCTTGGAAACATTTTTGCAATAGAGAAGAATGACAATAAAATTTTTCAAATATGCTAAAACTTAGCTATTTGTTTTCATCACTTTAACAACCACAATGGATTGTGAAATAGGTTTTTCTTAATAAAATATCATTAAAATACCAAACAAAGTCATTTTAAGCATTAAAACTTTTGATCGTTTCATGCAAAACGTTTTGAATGGGCTAGAGAGATTAATGATCAATTAGAAAAAAACATGTTAATTTTGGAAAATTATTAAATCAAAAACATTAAATGATCTATGAAAACTTTTATTTTAAATTTTTTTCTTCAAACATACCATATTTAAAGAACTAATGTGGAGCCTACATCGATAAATCTTAAAATGATCCATTCCATAATCTTCTTAAGCAAATTTAGCTTAGACAAAGAAAAACAACACAATGAAATGAAGAAAATCTTAGTTTGATTAATAAAACTTTCAAAATGTAGAGAAATAGATCAAAGATTAGGAGCCAAGCTTAACTCACAACTCTCCCAAGGATCTTAGAGGCCACACATGTTTCCTCTCAATTCTTAATTACTCACAATGGAGCTAATGCTTAATATAAGATAGTTATAAGAAATTCTCTCAACCTCTATCAAGTGCTCTTCCATGCCTCTCACTCAATTTCCCTTGCACAAGTTCTTAAGACACTAGACTTCTCTCTTAGGACTAGCCTCCTCCCTTGAGACTAACCTTCTCTCTTTTGATTAGCTTGACCAAAATCAAGCCTTAGACTATTATTATATAGTTTTTGGTATGACCTTTCAACTTTTCTTGCATTTAAAAATACAAATTAATTTTCATTACTGATCTAAGACATCTTGGACATGTGGTATACAACCTACCTTAAAATAGTCAAACCTTAGATGAGGCATCTTGAATCAGGCTAGGACATCTTGTTGAAAGCTAAGATGTCTTGGGGTTGCTTAAGATATCTTAGTTGATATGTCTTGGCTAAGACATCTCACCTACTAGGGGCAAAAACAAATATGACTATTTTATGTTCTAGAATCTCTAGATACCTTTGAACAAGTCTCCATTAATCATAGAACCTCCTAAACTTATCAAAATAGGCTAAAAACACTTCCAAACATGTAAAAATCAAGGAAATGTTCCCATTGTTGCAGTGATGGTACATTAATTTATTTGATATCCACATCAACATCCTTCCCCTTAAAAGACTCTTGATTTCCACAAAAGTGACCCTTATATATGGAATAGTTGTTGTTCCCCGCCCCCGCCCCCACACCACCCACAACCCCCCAAACCCTACCCCCTAGGCCACAATACACATACAAACCAAGGCATAACACACTTGAAATGATTAAATCTTATAACATTTTATCTCTATCATTAAACATTTATTACACAAATACAAAAACATATAACACAATATATGCATGACACACATTTACATATTAGCAAAATTTTGTGCTTACATCATAATAGAAAGTTACATAAGAAATAGTGGATCTGGTCTTTGTCCTTAAAGGATTCACCATGCTTACATCTTGAGAGTAGGAAACCCCATGTGTTTCTTCCATGACATTCAATCAAAGAAGAATAAGGAAATTCAAAAGTGTTAGGTCTCATTAATCCAAATTTCCTTATTTCATTCTTTTTCCTCTTCTTCACCTTCTTCTTGGTATTTGAAAGAATACCACTTAGCTTCCTCTCACTATTAGCATCACAATGTAGATTTTCTTCATGCTGCTCATCCATTTCACAACCAAGATAATCAAATCCATCACTATTAATGTCTACAAATGGAAACATCAAATAGACTAATGTACCATCTCTCCAATGATGGGATATTTTCCTTGAGTTTTAACATTTTTTAAGGTGTTTTGTGCTATTTTGATGAGTTTTAGGGGTTTCAAGATTAATGTATACTTGTTTGGAGCTATCCAGAGGTTTTGAAATTTTAAACAAGCATATTTTTTTGGCCCTAACAAGTGAGATATCTCAACCAACCTCAAGAAATCTCATATGAGATTTGACTATTTTTTATTAAGACATCTCCCGCATATCCAAGATGTCTCAAAGTGTCAATGAAAATTAATGTATATTTTAAAATTCAAGGGAAGATGAAAGGCCACACCAAGAAACTATAAATAAGAGTCCAAGACTTAATCTTAGGTAGGTTAATCAAAAGAGAGAAAGTTAATCTTAAGAGAGGAGGCTAGTCCTAAGATAGAAGACTAGACTCTTGACAGCTTGTGTAAGGAGAGAGCTTGTGCAAGGAATATTAACTAAGAGTCAAGGAAGAGAATTTCAAAGAGGTTAAGAGAATCTCTTATAAGTGTCTTATCTTAAGTTTTAGCACCATTGTGAGTAATTGAGGATTAATATAAAACATGTGTGGCCTCTAAGATCCTTAAGCTGAATTTTCTTAGTAAGATTATGGAATGGGACCTTTTGAGATCTATTAACATAGGCTCTACATCAAATTAATATCATAGCATTTGGTTTAGAGAAATCCACATATAAATTGGAGATCTTCATCATGCCTTTGAATAATTTTGAAGCTTTACAGCCATTTAGGATTGGAAGAACCTAAGATTAGTAAAGATTTCTTTGCTCATTTAATATTTTATTTTTTTGTGATTTTTTAGCACCAATTTATCTAAAAAAATAGGGTTTGAAGTGAATTGCTTTAAATTTACACTATTATGTTAAATCTTGATGTTTTTTCTTTGAATGAAAGTAACATTATTATGGATATTGTAATTTTTGTGTTCCTTGGGATTATGCTATAATTCCAAATATGGCATCTAATTCTCTTGATATAAAGAAGCTTAGAAATTATATGAAAAAATAAAGCCTAATGTGTTGAATCTTTTGAAAATAATTGAGAGAATATCTTCTAGCCATCAAGGAAGAAAGGAAGATGAAAGATTTAGTGAAGTAGAGATCAATGAGGAAAGAAGTTCTCAAGTATCTCTTATTGAGTAAAGGAGTGTTTAATACTCAACACTTTTAAGGAAGGAAACCACGAGCTTTATCAAAGGGACCAAGAGATCATCAAAGTTCAATATAATATATGTTATTGATCAAGGAGAGTTCCTACCTCATAAGTCATGGGAGGAGAAAGATCAAAGATCTTCTTCGAGGAGGATCAAAGGTAGCACTAGAAGATACAACACTCATTCTTTTTGCAATTGTTCTATACCTTGTGGTAAGGAAAAATAAATTCTAAGCCAACTTGATATTATCACATGGAAGAGAGGTGAGTCTTCTAGTAAAGGTATGTGGAAGAATGATTTCTTTAATGATGTTTTTGATGAATTTGATATTAAAGCCATGACAAAAATTCTCCTATTTTTCTAGAACCTCCAAAATGGGATGTGTCATGTCCCCATTTCCAAATGATGCTACTACATAATAAAGATGGTGTCTCTTCATAACAAGTGTTATTGTTATCATAATAAGACCTAAAAGGGTACTTGTAATTAAAACCTAAAAGGGCACATTGTAATAACACACATGTCTCTTGAGGTAACCTTTCAAGGATTGACCTAAGGCATTTATACCTAGGCTTAGAGGTCATGCTAGCATGGAATGGCAAAGCCTAGAATGCCAAGTCAAGGATGCTAGGTGAAGTGAAATAGGAAGGTGGATTACCCATCCCTTCTATTTGGTTATAGGCCTAACTATGATGGTAGTGTTGGATTGCCTCTAAGGGATAAATGCTAGAGGAAGAAAACCCCAAGGAACACTCTCAAAGTATGATCTAGATAGACTATTCTATATCAATAAAGCATTCTTTTCATTCTCTTCCTACATTTTCTTTGTTATTTTCTTTGCACATAATGTCAAATGTTACATATATTTGATGCCTGGTGTATTTTCTTCTTATGCATAATGTCTAATATAACATATATTTAACATTTTCCATGACATCCAAGGACCAGATGTCACAATTGGTATTGGAGAAAACCATTACCAAAGGACTATTCAAAACCATAGGATGACTATAAGATGAACTTGATGATAAACCATGAAGCCACAAAATAAGGAAAGTCATTGATCATCATTGGATGTACTAAATGTAAGCTAGAAGATAGATTTCCATTGATTTCATGAACAATGGAATAGGTGTTGTCACATCTTCATCATGGCTATAGAGAAGTGATGATTCTTGAAAGGATTTTAAAATAATAAAGTTATGATACTTTGTTTTTATAAAATACTTATTTGAAGCTAGCCCAATATGAATGCTAAGAAAAAGGTATTAAGGATAATATTCCAAATCAATGTTAGAGGAGATTAAGATATATATGTAAGTGATGTGTTCAAGCTAGGTATATTATATTTTAACCAAAAATTGATAAACATTAAGAAAAAGTCAAAATTTTCTTTAAAAAATATATAATAATTTCAAATTTTTAATGATGGCATTTGTCAAAATACTCAAATTTTCTGAAAACAACGATCATGTGATGGCACCTAGTACTAGTTTGAATTATTAGCATCGAATGGTCTCCAACAACACAAGCTTTTAGGATCAAACCCTTATCTTTTCTAGAAGGTAATGTAACAATTGCAACCAAATCCATGGCCAAAAATGTGGTAGTTAACCATGGGCATCACATATAGGCCAAATGATTATCCCACGAAGCATACCCTCACCAATTCTACCTACAATGATGATTACATCTAAACCAATAAAGTCCCAAAACGAGCATCGTAGAGAGCATGAGGTGGGCACACAAGTGTTTTTGGTAGTTCTAGAACTACCAAGGCACAATGTAGCAATCTATAAAAACCATTACCTCTACATATTATATACATGTACAACCTATGACATGTGAAAGAAGTAAAGGCAACAATGGTAGCCACCCTAACCCTAAGAAGCATCAGCACAAATGCTCACAATGACTAGAAACACAGCTGTGAGACTCTATCACACAAAGATCTAAGAAGAAGGTATGCAAGACACATAGGTTACCATGCGGTGGTCATGAAACCCCACTTTACTGAGATCATGTCCATAATTCTATTAGTGAGCATAGTAAGCACAGGTCAATATATGTGGCTTTGGTTTTTGGTGAACTCATGGGATGCAATGCATGATTGCAAGGTTAATGCCATGTTACAAAATTTTTTCAATCATATTATGATTCAAAGTGATTTTCAACCATATAAAATATCATAAAAAAATTTAAATTAAAACCCCTGTTATGAGGAAGAAGCCAATTTTGGCATAACATCATTAATACTAAGGGGTATAATATTTTCATTCTTTATGATATTTTATCTAAAGGTTATAAGAAAGAGGTTTAATGGATATTTGTCAAACATACCTCTATTTTCTGTAGCATTGACACTCTACATGAGAAGTTAGAACCTCCTATGAAAGCTACAACTTGTTTTCCCTTACCTGTTCATGAATAATTACTTCTACATCTTTGATTCATATATTGAATGTGTTTTTTTCAAAAATATCTACTTATCTTTCCTTGATAGCTATAAGGAATTCTAATTTTAGACTAAATGCTTTCTTCTCTTTGAGATGTTCCAAATCTATGATCATCTTTTATCCTCAATGCCTTTTGTTGCATCTTCTCTAAAGTTATTATTGTTGTAGTGGCTATCCTCTTGATATTTCTTCTTCTAGATGACTATTTAAGATTCACAACCATAAGAGCTATATTTAAGACAACTATACTTTATCTAGACTAGATCACTTCATTTATCTAGATATTCCAAATCATTGTCTTAGATAGAAAAATTAAAATCATTATTCTTATGGGAAGTGGATTAAGAACTTTGCCACTATAGAACCTCTTCTAGATTTGCTTGAATAAATAGCCAAAATCAAAGTAAGAGGAGGTACCATCCTTAATCTTAATAATTTATCTATAAAAATAATATACAACAAATCTAGCCCAAGTGTAAGTGAAGCATTATTTATGAATATAAAACAAAAATTTGAAGAGACTCCACTAGATTAGAGTCTTGTAGGCAGCACAATTAATCTAGTTATTAAAGACACTAACAATGAAATTCATTTATTTACTTAAGATTTCAAGATTTACCCATGTAGTAACCTTATTAACTAAATAGATCTACTTGCTATGAAAGGCATCAACCATAAAATCCCTTATAATAGTCTTGGTATCTACAAAAGGTAGATGTATATTCCTATCATCAAAAATATGATGAACTAGTTCTTCAATATTGGAAACATGCATGAACTTACCCACATTAAAGATTTTAAAAACACCATCATTGTATGATTCTAGGATTTTTTGGAAGTCTCTATATCAAATCAAATTGTTGTATGTGGAATCAACAACAATGTACCCTATTTGACCTATCTGTTCTAGCTACAGTAGAACTTTTGCACTTGTTAGGAGTTTAAGAAAGTTCTTGTCAAAAATAACCATATGTTTTAACTCAAACTTCCCTTTTATTATCTAGACTAGCAATAATGAAATAGTTTCTTTATCTATGAAAATAGCATCAAAATTGTACTTCTTCTCAGGATTCATTTTGAATTTTCAAATGTTACACTTGAATTTAGATTTCAACCCTAAAATCTACTTGAAATTATAATAAGCTAAATTCTAATACTTTTACAAATTTTACACTCTAGCTTCTTTATAGAAAATGATTTTATCCTTAATATTTACTTTTATATGTTGTTCTTATTCCATATTTTTTTTGCTTCATGATGTTTTAAACTTTCAAATTAATAGCATAAGTATAATTATTACAAGACATATAATTTTCTGTCATAACTTTCATAAGATTGTAATAATCAGTTTGGTCAAAGAGCAATCTTTGCTAAACTCATTTTAACAATAGTTGTTATTTTCGATATTACAACTAGAAGAATAGGAAATATAAGACATCTTCTAGGGATATTGTGGATTAGTTCTCTATGATGAATTTCTTGTTCTTTTACTTAGTCCTTACTACTTATCACATCCTAGTCTCTATTCATTTATGGAGCCTGCAATATTATGTGAATAGCAACCTTGGCACTTTCTTTCATCCATCAATCTTCTAACTTAAAGTTTAAGATTCTCAATCTTATCTTCCATTCTTAACAATACATGAATGATATATTTCAAATGATGTTGAAGAAAAAAATATGTTTGTTGATGTTTTGGAGTCATTTCATATCTTGTAAGATGCACAAACACTTCATCAATTATGTTTATGGAATACATTAGTCCTTCATGAACCTTCTCCATTAGGACCTCCTCTATTCCTAAGACCTTCTAAGATTTACTTCTTACTTTATCCCTAATTTTTCTCTCTTATTTCTTAATTGATAGTTGTGACTAGTTTGTAACTTCTATGCAATTTCTTGATTTCTTTAGCTAGATATCAACTATCGCATGTTTTTCTTTCTTAATCCTTTCTTAACCACAACCTTCTCTCTAATACCATGTTAGAGTTTTATTTTACATCACTTGATAACTGTAATATACCTAAGAATCTTCTGGTTAACTACTTAGTATTATAGTTCATCAACTTAAACCAAACTTGACCTAATTTAACCATTTGTAATCATTTGCAATCATATTATAAATACACCATAAGTCCTTATGTGTAACTTGATTGGTGTTGATCTTATGATGAAGACTATAGTTATTCCTAGCCATTTGGTTTTGTACAAATGTTATGTATTAACTTAGCTATGTTATGTAGCAACTATCTTTACTTCAATGAAGCCTCCCAGGTGATCTTCAATTCTTATATAAGAAAACTAGATCAAGCTTAAGATTGGCTCCAACTGTGATATTCATTTCCTCTCTAGGATAATAGATCTTAACTCAACTTTCAAGTCTTAATTTACACATTTAATTCTTTGGTAAAGGATGCTTAATAACACCTTCAACTCTTTAGTTTTAAATATTTTCATCTTGTTATGTTGTTCATTTGTTACAACCTATTGACTATTGATGATTCATGAATTTGCTAGCTGTGATATCACTACTGTGATATCACAGCCGCGATATCGCGTACGCGATGTATCGTACGCTATATCATGTCTTTTCCAGCGATATCACGTACGCGATATCGCATCGCACCGCCAAATCTATAAATAAGAGGCGGTTTTCCCTCATTTTACATCTAGTTTAGTTCCTTAGCGAAGCTCTAACATTTTTCCCCTTCTAGAGATAGAATATTTTCCATGTGCCCATAGTAGGAGTCCTAAAGCGAATGGATCTTTATACGAGCAACATTGTACCTGAACACAAGTTGTGTACAGCAATAAAGATGAACTTCCTGGATAAACCTTGCAGTGCATGGAATAGGATTTTATTTATTTTTTCTCTCTCACCCTTAAACTCCTAGAATGTGGTATGAGTACAACTTGATTACGAGCATCTAAGGATGTGTACGGTTAGTCAAGGAATCGGTTGCTCATCGCAATGCGGTATGAGTACGACTTGATTACGAGCATCTAGTGTGACTACTTGGTAACCCAGTGGTGTATCTAGGATCTGTGCTTGGTAATCCCAGTGGTAGTCGTGCACAAGGATATGTACAGTTAGTCAAGGAATCAGCTGCTCATCGCACTTAGGCTAGATTAGCTTTCTCAACCCTTTCCTCCTAGATAATTATCTCAGTACGACCACTTCGAGCACGTGCGTTATGCGTGGTGATCCCAGCAACGATTAGCGTTTGGTAGCTGTAGTGGCATCGGTTCAGGGTGTGTACGATAAGTGGGAATGGATGCTAACACTAGGTAATTTAGACTTAGTTCATTAGTTAGAGTTAGTTAGTTTCTTCAACCCTTCAACTCAATAGCATAGTAGAAAAACATAAAATACTATAAAAATCATATACCTCGGACTTACTTAACCATACACTATGACAACTACAAGTAAGTCTGGGAAGACAATGAATGATTAACCCCAAGTGTTCCATGGGGCGTGTAGGCACTTAGTCTACGGAGTTCGACCGGATCACGTGTGCTATGCTCGTTTCGTATGGTTGAGTGTAGGGGTACCTTGCCACTCATCATTTAGAACTCCTACTATGGGCACATGGAAAATATTCTATCTCTAGAAGGGGAAAACTACAAGAGCTTCGCTAAGGAACTAAACTAGATGTGAAATGAGGGACAGCCGCCTCTTATTTATAGATTTGGCGGTGCGACGCAATATCGCGTATGATATCATAGCCACTAGGATATCACAGCCAGCAAATTCATGACTCATCATACTGTTGGTGACCATTTGGGACGCGACAGCCAACGAGTGTCCTCGAACAGGATTTAGGTGCCTGCTGGTCTCTGGCAACACCAAGGCCCAAATACCTCCAAATAAACTCAGTAGTTAATGTGAGTATGTGTGTGTGCTGTTGTGGCGTGTGGTTGTGAAATATGAAATGATTGCGTTGTGTGTAAACTACAAATGACTTATCTTAAAGAGATTCAACCAACTTTGCCAAGTACTGTGAGTTGTTGAGAGTTCCTATTTTGTTCAATTGCCTAGTCTATGTGGTCCTTATAATACCTACTTGTAACAAATAAAATTTTGTGAAAACATTTGAGCACAACTCCGCAAATCTACTCCTAATTTTTCCCAGAGAAAGAGATAGTTCCACAAGAAAACTAGAAATAGAGCAAGATTCGATGGAAATAGATAGAAAAGAAAGGAAAGCAGATTTGTGTAGACCTCAAATATTTAAACAAGGTAAAATGACACGAGTAAACATTTCGCAATAAAGCTATTCCAAATTCAATATCTACGAATTGTTCAAACTTTCAAGGCTCAAACAAACAATTTCTTCAAGACAATCCTACTATGCTACCAAAAATTGCTGCATAAACTACTATGTACGAGACTCCATTTTGACTAGATAATAGATGTCAATGATTGCATTCAAACAGAACCTTTAAAAGACTTGACAATTTCTAATTGAAATACCACAGAAATTCACTTTAAAGATAAAAAGAAGCTATTCTGGTCCCATCAAAATACCAAAGATTTTCTGAACCCTCTCGACTACTGAATTGTTCAACGGCATGACTACAAGCAGAGGCTCTCTTACAATGATCCCAATAGCAGTTCCCACACGTTGCACAATAACAAAATTTACTACTAAAATGCTCTTAAGGCTTTTAAACACAAGCGCTTCTATGGTAAAATTTCAATAGAAATTTCTACCGGGCAACAAGAACGATAAGAGCAATCTAAAAATCCCAAAATTACTTGCCAAGGATGATACTATCTAAACCACTAGCTAAACAATTTAAACAAAATAAAAAATAAAATACATAACTCACAGGACCATGACAAAGAGGCTGAAATCTTTCCTTTAGCAAGCCATCTTACAAGCAATCTTCTTTACAAATATTCCAAGTGTGTGTCTCCAAGTGAGAGATCCCAAAAGTGTTCTAAAATGAGACCCCTCCTATCCCCCTTGACCCCTGAAGCCTTTTTATAGGGTTTAAAGGTAGTTAGGTAAGTTACAAAATATCTTGGGTGGTCATAACCACCATAGAGATAAAGAAGGCTACAATTGACAAATGTCCCATGATAATCCAAATTAAAATTAGTTACAAATATCATAGTTGTAACTATCATAGGAAGTTACAACTTCCATAGGAATAAAAGCCAAATGTCTCCTTTTATAGGATGTTACAAAAATATTCCATAACTGTCTTTTCCTTTTCAAATCATAAAATATTTTTTTTAAAATCATAGCAATAGAGAGAGTAATCATGGAGCTATTTCATACATGGATGGGTTAAATATATACGTATGTAGGTAGATGTCATGTGAAGCACCAGTCGCATACATCAGTGACTCTTGGCTTACCCAACATGTGGGCCAATCGCCTCTGGACCTGGTCATGCATATTTTAACAACCTTACCCAGAACATTAATATCAGTTTGCACTGTTGCACAGGTAACTATACTTCAGATGTTGAATAATGAGGTGTCCAATTTCAATTTCACAGCTGCAAGCATCCAATCCATGATCTATTGGTGAATTCCTTGCTTTCTGCAAATCCTATTATTTGTGGAGAAACCGAGAGCAAACAATCCGAGGAAGTCGATTTCAATTAGAGCGGCAACGACCATAAGAGTTCCTCCTCCTCCGCTGTAGATTCCTAGTAGAAACAGAAGGCACAACAATGGTAGCATGGTGCCTCTTTGAATGGCTGCACCAAGGTATTCTTGGCATAATCATCCTGCTACCAGAACCCGATTGCATAGCCGAACGTTCCCGCACATATGACCATGTTTATTAGCAAATTTGTGAATTTCTTATCCCTACCTCAAATTCAACCTCGCCATTGCTACATTTGCCAACAAGATCTCTGTAACCCTAAACCCTTGCTGCAAAAACCTGTGAAAAACCCTGATGGCCTCACCAACACCATGACCATTTTCATGACCGCCGCGGCCGCGCGTTTCTGTCAGCGTACATAGACAACGCTGTGCCGGTGCCACTGCCGTCCTCTCCGTCGACGCCTTCGATCATAGCCAACAAAATGCTGCCAAAAATCACAGACCTTGCAGCGGTGCACATGCCCTAGCGCATCGCGCTCATGCCATGGTGAAAGCACCGACGTTGTCATCCACGAGCACAATGTCGTTGATGGAGGCCTATAAATTTGTTGCACACCTGTACTATCTAGGTTTTGTTTGGAAAAATACTGGCATTGTGCAGATCTCTTGTCAGAACCCTTACGGCACCGTAGTGCAGATCTGGATCGAACGCAACGATTCAACACATGAACATTTTTGCTTCTGATTCATAGTAAATCCTTGTTTCTATTGTCTTCAGTGGCCTACAATGGCTTTGTCGCTAGCAGCTTGTCGCCATTTAGGAAGAAAAATTGGGGAAATGGATTTTTCGCAGCAAGTGTTCGACAGAATGTCTGAAGTAAATGATTTGAATTTGTATAATATCCTAGTCTAGAATTTGGTATGGGATTTTTGCCCGCAGTAGTTGAAATTATTAATAAAATTCAACATTAAGAAAAATAAAATTCAACAAGAAGCTTCGGCTTCTAAACGGTTTCCTGCACTTAAGACGGTGCCATGTAGCCCTTTGTTTTTGCCAAAGATGACTCCATCTTTTCAACCGTAATTATTGCGGCAAAATATGATCCATGAAGTAAGAAGATATTAATCTCATTGAGTACCAATTGCAGTTGTCCCAAATGTTCCTATCAGTTGATATCATTTACAAATGTTGTGATAAGTCTTCCTCAATATGGCCTCAACACGTTGTATATCAACCTCATGAAATTTTCGAGGGCATTTCATAGACCAAACAATATAACTCTCAATTCCAAGGCATCATTTGGTTTCTACAAGTTGCCTTACATTCATTACCTTCCCATACCTTATGGAGATTAACTAAACCCACTTCTTGACTTGTACGTCAATACATGTTGGTAGATCTAGTGAATACTTCTTTGGCACTAAAATAGCTGGTAGAGGATTGTCATGAACTCTGAACAATTGATCATTTATCTTAAACAAAACTGTATTTGCTAGTGAATCAATTAGAGAAAACCTTTCAAACTACCAACCCAACACCTATGAAAAGTCTTCATCCAATAAAATATTGGCAATGTTAGTTATATGATTAGCTTCACAACATCACAAAGCCTACTCCGTTAAATGGCCAAAATGTGCCAACACATACCCCCAAAACTGAATGAAAACTCATCCACGAGTTAAAGTGAGAACAAGCTACATTGATTACACAGTGGATAGGTATGGGATTATTAGATGGAAAAATGGGATGATGCCGCAGTGTGGAAAGAAAACAAAATACAGACATAACACATGGAACACACTACAACTACAAAAACTTGGAACTCATGTAGTTCCTAGTGGTGGTGGCTCCTCCATAGGTGTATGAGGCCTGGAGTTTCTCCTCTTTCCCCTTCAACAATGTATGTTGGCTTTCCTACCTTGCATCCCTCATACGTTGTGCTTCTGTGGAATAGTAATCCCTTGAATCAAAGTCTTCTACAACGTATTCTGCATACAATTCTATCATGCTAATCTGTGCCAAAGCATGGAAAAGCATGTTAGAGACTGATCGATCTGGGGGTAACACGATCTTACCTTGAAAATCTCTCCATCGCAGCTGTTCATCTTGATGGAGGATAAAGGTAAAGTTTGGAATATACTCATCGGGATGAGTATAAACTATCTTGTATTGTTTAGGACTTGGCTGATTTCGGCAATATGTCTTTGACTGCCAACTGTTCTTTGTATTATCCTTAGGTAGTGAGTTGCTCTTATGAGAAGAAGAAGAAGACATAGTGTCTTATCGGTGTGCTAATTACCGTTATATAAATTCTTGTTTCATTAATTAACCCGAAGGTTCTTTTAGGCTCCCAATGATGTGAGTGATATCCTTTATGTTCTATTTAGCGCACAAACACTTAGTCCCTGGCAACGGCGCCAATGATGAGTGGTGAGGTACCCCTACACTCAACCACACGAAATGAGCATAGCACGCGTGATCTGGTCGAACTCTGCAAACTAAGTGCCTACACGCCCCATGGAACACTTGGGGTTAATCATTCATTGTCTTCCCAGACTTACTTGTAGTTGTCACGGTGTATGGTTAAGTAAGTCCGAGGTATATGATTTTTATATTCTTTTATGTTTTTCTCCTATGCTATTGAGTTGAATGGTTGAATAAACTAACTAACTCTAACTAATGAACTAAGTCTAAATTACCTAGTGTCAGCATCCATTCCCACTTACCATACACACCCTGAACCGATGCAACTACGGCTACCAAACGCTAATCGTTGCTAGGATCACCACACGTAACGCACATGCTGGAAGTGGTCATACTGAGGCACTTATCTAGGAGGAAAGGGTTGAGAAAGCTAATCTAGCCTAAGTGCGATGAGCAGCTGATTCCTTGACTAACTGTATACATCCTTGTGCACGACTACCACTGGGATTACCAAGCATAGATCCTGGATATGCCATTGGGTTACCAAGTAGTCACACTAGATGCTCATAATCAAGTCGTATTCATACCGCGTTGCGATGAGCAGCCGATTCCTTGACTAACCGTACACATCCTTAGATGCTCGTAATCAAGTTGTACTCATACCGCATTCTAGGAGTTTAAGGGTGAGANAGTTTCCCTACTTCTAGCCCAGGATGAGGAAACAAGGGAGAGCCGCCTCTTATTTATAGATATGGCGGTGGATCGCGATATCGTGTACGCGATATTGCAGGGGATGCGATATCGCAGCCTATGCAAATCGCATCTCATCAACTATTATGATGATCATTCATTGTAACATTCTTCTTACATACAATGTCCATGTATGGAATTTCTTAAGCTTTTCTTCTTCCTCATTTTTATTATTATGTTCAATAATTCTTTTGTCTCTTCTAGTCTTTAAATAGATGTTTTTTTCTTCTTCTCTTAGTGTTATATTTTTCTTACTAACTTCTCTCTCTTTAACGTAATTTATCTTTTATCTTTAAGATACACATATGGATCTTTGTAGTTGAGGGATGAATCCTTAAAAATTTTCATATAATCTTTTAATTATAAGTTATGACCTTCATAATTTGGTTACAAAACTAATGATTGTATATTTATAACTTACATAAAGTCTAGCAAACCAAATGCTAGCATTGTTACACTAGTGCAGCAAGCAATTGTCCAACTCTTCTACAACCTAAGTAAGAAAATTAGTTTATGAGAAAAAATGCAAGGTCTTCATGCTCAATCACAAGTGAGATTTAAGAGAAATCATTCTACTATATAGCATTTAATAACTTTATATTATTATGTAGATAAAGCAAAACGTCCACCCATAAGACTTTTATATGTTTTGTTGATTTCTGCAAGACTTGTGATTTTTTTCCTTAAGATAAACTTTAGAAGAGATCATATAGCATTATTATTCCACAAAAACTCCTTTCTACTACTAAAAGAATCCATGAGACAATTAACATATGTTAATGAAGTTAATCTTAATAGAGAGAGAATAATTATCAACAATTCAAGATGCATTAAACAAGGTTAAAGATGAATTAGAGGAATGGATGCAAAATGCCTTTGATCATGTTGTGTTAGCAATGGATTATTTTTTAACATGTTTATGTTTACAAATGATGTGGCCTTGACTACAAAATCAGCTACAATAATAAATTACATACTACAAAACCTCCATGACAACTACAACGATTTTGGTATGAAAGTCAATATTGATAAGACTAAAATTCTGATTTATGACACTAGAAATAGAGATCACGATTTTTTCTTGGGAAAAAATAACTTGACCTTTGTAATTTTTTTAAATATTCAAAAGTTGAATTTGCAAATAATTATAGTTGGAATAACCTTACTATTAAGAATCTAGAGTACCATGAGCTCTATTTACTCTAGGAAATAATTATAGCATGAAATAAATTTTGGCATAATAGATCAAAAAAACTCAAATATTATATGGGTGTCCATGGAGATCTTCTCTATCCATACATAATGGGAAAAAATTAGAGCATTTTCAAAAACAATTTCTTATATATAAATTTCAAGTTAATATGCAAACTTCTTATGATATCTTACTTCTAGAAGTAGGATTCCTTCTTTTGAAATAAGCACATAATATCATTACTTTAATTAAAACTTGAAATCATAGCTCATTATAAAATAAGTAGTTTCATATAGAGTTAATAATACATGGCACAAGGACTTCTATGCATCATTTAACTACAAAACAAAACTTCAATTATGAGGCAAGTAACCTAAAATTTAAATGAATACAGATTGTGATGAAAGATTAGAAACCAATGATTCATATACATCATCAAGAAGAATAAAATTAGTTTTTATGATCAAATATTTGTAAGTCATATATGAGGAACAAAAAAAACTAATCTTTCACAATCTAAAGATAAGAAACAAGATTTCTAACTCAAATATTTTACAACCTCTTTAAGAGGAAGACAATTTATGTATGTCAGCATCGTGCCTTCTCCCTCTCAATTGAATTTTTTCCCTTTTTCTAATACTTCTCAAACATTCAAAATTTTACCAAAAGGGAGGACAAATGTTATGATAAAATAATTATTTTTCATGATTAAGAGCAATGCTCTTCATCTAATTGGTAGTATTCCTCTAAGAACAAAAAAAAAATGCATATATCATGTTGTAATGTATGAATCTTCTTCCATGGATATTATGATGAAAATTTTAAAAAATGTATTTATTGTGCCCTAGAAGGCTCTTCTTAGCCATTACAATAATTAAAAGTATTTACCATGACTAATAAATATCCTTTGCCTTAGTCATTATGTCAATAGAATATGATTTACCATGACCAAGAGAGCCTTCCCTTAACATTATGGTGAAAGAAATTATTTACCATGTCCAAGAAGAATCATCTTCTTATAGTTAGTAGTTGGTCTTTTGAAGAACATAATTTTCTTAACCATATATGATTCCTACAAAGAAGCTTGAATCTTTACAATCAACTGTAATGTTCTTATCGATGCTAGTTTTAATCTTTAAGTTAATAGTATTCCTATCAAATAAGAAAAAATCTTTCTTACAAGTTATCTATCCAAACTAATTAATAGCTTCTATAGTACTAGTAAAAATACACATAGGAGCTTACATCTTTCTCTAGATCCTTTATTGCCATTTGATTATTCTTATTGTTAACATTAAGTTGATTTTTTTATATCTTAAACTTCTTCTTTTTTTGTCTATCTTTAACTTCAATACATTTTTTCTTCAAAATCTTTTTTTTTTCACAAAAAAGAACAAGCATTAAATAAATGTCCTTCATGATGGTAAGATTCCAAGAATTAGGAAGATTGTAATACATAATTGGCTAAATATAAGTCTTTCATCCTACTTGTAATACCAATTCCTTTTTATAATTGAGAAGATTGATTTCAACCAAAAAAATCATATACAAAAATCATAAGTTGTAAAAACAAACTCCATATGTTTAATGAGGCTAAGAAGACTAATAATTTCCTCCTCAGCTTTCTAAAAAATCAAGGAAGAATATATAACTTAACAACACATGCCACTTATGAATGATCAACATTACATGCTCATGTATAAAAGGCCTTATATCTAGGGCACATTGCACCATTGAAGCATTGCTTAACTTTATAAGAAAAAGAAAAAAGTTAATAATGTTTGGCATGAAGGATTTGGATGTCATGTTTTTTCATCACATCATTTAATTATGAAACATAACTTCAATTACTGTAGAATTTACCCATAATTTGAATAAACACATATTGTGATGAAAGATCAATAACCAATGACTCATAAACATCATCAGGAAGAAAAAAGGTTAGGTGTCTCAATTGCATCAACATCACTAAGAGAAAGCATCATAATTTTTTCTTACTAGAATGGAAATTTGCATTTTAAAATTGACAAAAATTTTCACATCAATAAGAAACAACCTCAATATTGGTTAAAGAAGTGGAGAGTAATATAGAATCCCCCATTGGGCAATTCCAGAGAAATCAAATCTACTAAAGAAAAATAAGATTTGCTAAAAAAATTAAATTCACTAGAGAAACATGTGCATATCCTTTAGGATTAAATCTATTACTTGCATCGACTTAGTTATATAAAGCTTTAAAGGTAGTATGAGAAAAGGGAATAACTACATAAAATGGAGAAATTTGAAGGAAGATCACATTACTTTATTCAAAGAAGAATGCTACAAAATACACCTAGAATTAAGATTGCTTTGCAAATTTAATTTGAGGCCAAATGAAAAGTTTCATTCAAAAAATTGTAAAGAACATTTTGGGTAAAAAAAACAAGGCAAAAAATACATCCAAAGAAGACATATTGAGGAGTGATAAAGTGCAACATGTTATCCAAAGTAAGCAAAAATGCTTTAAGGAATGTCAACAAAGTAGTAGCCAATAAAATAGACTTATATACAAAATGGCATAAAAGGAGGAAACAATACTAGTAGCCAAAGTCAAGCATAAGGCTTTTGAAATCATTTATGAGAAATTAGAAACAAAGAAAGGAGAAAAACCTATTTACAAATTAGTAAATCCTAGAAACAAAAATTGTAAGGACATTAATTATATTAAATGCTTTAATGAGGCAAATGAAAGAATTTTGGTAAAAGACTAAAATTTTTAATAGGTAAAAAATTTTATTTTTAAGAATTATTAAATGAAGAATTTCTAGTAGAAGAGATCTAAGATGAATATCCAAATTTTGGTTTTTTTAATGAACTTTCCTTTCTTGAGGTGAATATAACCTTACCAAAGATGAAAGATGGAAAAGTTATTAAACCAAATAATTCTTATAAAAGCTTGAAAAGCACTAGGAAATATAAGAGTTTATCAACTAATACAATTATTTAACAAAATTTTAAGAATGGAGAAATGCCCAAAAATTGAAAAAAAAAGCATTATTATTTATATTTGCAAAAATAAAGGATATGTGCAAAATTATTCAAACTATAAAAAGATTAAGCTAATCAACCATACTATGAAGCTTTGGCAAAGATTCATAGAGTAGTATCTCATACATGAATCAAGATTATTAGACAATCAATTTATATTTATGGCAAGGAGATTTGCTATAGAGGGTTTTCTTGATATGATAATTGATGGAGAAATTCAAAAAACATAGAGAAAATCTACATATGATCTCCGTTGACTTGGAAAAAGCATATGAAAAGGTACCTAGATATATTATTTGGTGGACCTTATAAAGGAAAAATATTCTTGATAAATATATTAAAGTGATTCAAGACATATATGAAGGAGCTACCACTAAAATTAGAACATTTTCTAAAAAACAATAAATTTTCGAGTCATAGGAGGTCTACATTAAGGATTTCTACTAAGCTTGTACTTATTTGCCATTATTATGAATAAACTAACAAAGAAAATACAAGATAAAATCCCTTACTCTATGTTATTTATAGATGATATTGTGGTGATGTATACAAGTTAAGAAAATTTTGCATCTAAAATGGAGAAGTATATACATGCTCTTGAAATAAAAGGTTTAAAAATTAGTAGAAGTAAAATAGAATATATAGAATACAATTTCAATACCAACATAAATAGTGGTGAAATAGAATTAATAATTCAAGGCCAAAATGTTCCTCACTAAAAATCATTCTACTACCCAACATCAATCTTCTAATCAAATGGTGAAATTAATAAAGATATATGAAATAGAATTGAGGCAAGATGATCAAAATGGAGATAGACTAATGATGATTTATGTGATAATGAATACCAATAAAACTAAATGAAAAAATTTACAAGACAACAATCCCACTATCATATGTGGTGTTAAATATTAAGCAGTACAAGAGGCATAAACAACAATTCATATGGCAAAAATGCAAATGCTTAGATGAATGTTGAATGTTACTAGAAGAGATAAATAGCATAATATAAACATTAGAGAAAGACTTGGAGTGACTCATACTTCAAATAAGCTATAGCAATGATAGCTTAGATGGTTTGTATATGTGCAAAGCAAGTAAGACAATGAGGCTATGCAAAGAAATTCCTACATTGTTGTTCTCAAAAAGTTAGTGAGAGAAAGACTAAAAATACATAGTGAAAAAAAAATTAAAAATGATTTGAAGAAACTATAAATAAAGAAAATTCTAGCACTTCATAGAGGTGAATGACGAAAAAGAACTCATGTAGCCAACTCCATTTTGTTGGGACAAGGCTAGGATGATGATTTGATGATGTATTAGGTCTATTAGCTTTTCCATTATTCATATTGGATAAGGTTATCTTCACCTCAAAAAATGAAAGTACATCAAACAATCCAAAATTTTATTCTTATTATTTGATATCCTCTCTTCAAATTTTCTCATTTCATAATTTTTAAAAATAACTTTTTCATTGATTGAAAATTTCATTGTTTATTAATAAAATTTTTTTATCCATATTGATTTTTTTAATACCATTAATTTAAGTTTGAGATTCTCCTTACAACTCTCTATCTCATAGGTTCATATCATGATTCATAGGTTTGGTTCTTTTAATGTTTACATAATTTTATACATTCTCTTTATTCTTGTAAATGAAAATAATGCTTTTCACTGATTTTTAAAGGCATTTCTCTATTCTTCAAATTTTATTTAATAATTGTATTAGTCATGTGACTCCTATATCTTTGAAAATTTTATAGGAATGGTTTTTTTTGGTCTACTAAATAATATAAAAAAGGTTTTTCTAGTGTTTCTTTGGATATTTACACTAGTACCAAGAAAGATGGACTTGGTGTCCTTAATTATTATAACCAGGGTATTTATCTTCCAGCGAAATGAATTGCAAAGTGCATTAATGAAGATGATGTTTGGATACTCCTTTTAAGAAATTGACTTATGCAAGAAAAACCTAAGAATGATAACAATTGGTCTTCTAATAACTTTCTTCACTATCTTCTTTTTCCTCATGTCATTTCTATTCCTCGTTCTCTAATTCTCAAAAAAATTTGGAAGACATGGTGCAAGCTTAGTAAATATTGAAATTATAATCATATTAAAGTTTTAGAAGATATGCCTAAGCAAATTAGCCCATAGTGACTTCCTTTCTGATGAACGGCAAGGTACCCCTACGCTCAACCATACAAATATGAGCATGTACGCGTGATCCGGTCGAACTCCATAGATGGACTAGTTGTGGCACCTAAACAATTATACGTTGATTGCAGTTCACTATCTTCCCACCTGGACTAGTATTTTTTTTTTCACATATGGTTTAGCCCAGAGTGAGGTGTATGATGTGATTCTAAACTAAGCTACTCCTAGAGACAATGGGAAACAATCTTGATTAAGCTAATAGGCAACATAAAGTAAAATCTAAGCTAGCCTAAGTGCGATGAGCATTCGTCCTTAATTATCTGTACGCATCTTAGACCTCGTGTACTACTTCTGGGATTTCCAAGCACACATTACCTGAGCACTACTAGATACGCTACTGGGTTACCAAGTAGTTACACTTAAATGTTTGTGATTAAGTCATACTCATTCAGCATTAGCAACATGAAGTGTAATTGACGATAAAGGAAATATTAACTAGATAGAAAACAATAAATAATCAACAATTAAAGTAAATAAAAGCTAAGTAAATAAGAATGAAAGTGAGAGTAATTAATTGCTAAGTAGACGATGGTTTAATCTAGCCTAACACAAGTAACCATTCCCACTTTCCGAACACATCCTGAACTTCTCGCAAACACTGCTGGATTATCAAATGCTAATCATTTCTGAGCTACCAAGTGTCACACGTATGCTTGAAGGGATCATGCTTGTGTAATTTAATTATTTTCTTAATTGATCAAAATGAATTGCTGCACTAATAACATGAATCTAAAGTGCATAAAATAAAATAAAATAAATTTGTAATAAAATAAAATTAAAAAAATTCATAAGAAAACAAATCTCAAGTGCTGCAAGGATGAATCAAAGAGCTCTTCTTTATTGCCAACACAATGTTGTGCTTAGGTACATCAATTCTTGAATAAAGATCTATCCACACTTAGACCTCCTGCTACGGGCACTTGGAAAATATTTTAACTTTCGAATGGACAAACTACAAGAGCTTCCCTACTTGACTACTAAAAAACATTCCTCCAATTGTGCACCTAGGCACTATATTTATAGACTTCGGAGTAACTACTCTAATAATTAGAGTAACCACTCTAATAATTAGAGTAACCACTCTAATAATTAGAATAACTGCTAGAGTAACTACTCTAATAATTAAAATAACTGCCAGAGTAACCACTAGAGTAACCACTCTAATAATTAGAATAACTACTTCATCACTTTCAATGAGTGATCTTGGGCTATTAATGCATCTAGATTATGTACCATTTGAGTAGATATAGTATTACTACAGTTTTTTGTCAATGTATGCATAATAGATGAATTACTTGGAATAAAGTCTCTAGTCTCTATGGTTTGAATAAAAAGAGAACAAGGAATTTTGAAAAATTAATTTCTAATTTTGAGATTTTATTTAAAGTTAATAACAATTTCCATTGGGAATTTTAAAGATATTTCTTGAAAGGAGGGCAAACATGTTTTTTCTTTTAATTCAAATGTTTCTTATAAGATTATTACAAAGAATGATTTTATTCATTACAAATTCAATCAGGCCTAAAAAATGCAATTATTATCACACTTCTCAATGAGGAAAATAAAAGATATTTGGAGAGCTCCTATATTTGCTTAAATTCATATTTTTTTATGATGTATTATTCATCAATGTGTTTCTATCGACACTAATCTTAAACATATAGGAAATGTTTCTCCTCAATGTCCTATTTGTAGATGTGAAGACTCATTTTCTCTTCTTTTTTTTTTAATGTTCTATTACACAACATGCTTGGAAATGGACATTCAAAATTTGTAACCACTTTCAACCAAGTATTAACAAAGTTATTTTTGGTGATCAACCTACTTTTTCTACTTCATTTCTTTGCATTTGGAATTGTATTCAATCACTTGTTCTCTACTCTATTTGAAAACTATGGTGTGTAGTTATTTTCCAGAGTAAGAGCATAACTATGATCTCTCTTCAAGTATCAAATACCATATTTTCAAAGATGTCACTTTTTAGCTACAACTTCAAGTAAAAACCTCCTAGTAAAAGCTGACCAATTAATTTTTTTTATATAATTTTAATTTATTTTTTTTAGGCTCAAGTATGGGAAGTTTTCACCTTTTGTTGCTATTTATACATTATCTTTTATTAATGTATTCTTTTTTTTAGAGGAACTTTTTCCTTCTCTTTACAAAAAATCCTTTACTAAAAAGGAAAAACCCCATGAGGGTACTTCTAAATAAGGATAAGGCCTGATCCTTTTTCTACCCCCAAAGGAAAACTTTTTCAAGATTGGTTATAAGGAAGAAACCTAAAAATGAATCCCAAAAACCTTTGGGCTTTCTCTTTAAAATCTCTCTTCAATGACATGATGTACTCTAATTTTTTTATATTATTATTCCTTTTTTTGGGGTCCAACACCCCTCCCCCCTAGATACTATGCCATCTTTCATCTTATACAAGGTTATTTTACATCAAAGAAGAAAAATTCATTATCCTATCTAGGAGGTGGAGGCGTTGGAACCCTCAAATAATTGTAATATAGATATACCATAAGATAAATAGTCCAATTAGAACTTTATAACTTAACATTACTCATAAAAATTGAACCTATAACTTAGAACTTCCAAATTAGGAGTTTTAACCTATCTAGAATTTGGTTCTTCTTCTTAGATATCTTTTCTTGAAAATTTTTTATTTAGTAATTTTTGAAAATAATTTTTCCATCGATCCAAACTTTCATTGTCCATTACAAAATTTCTTTTATTTTTCTCCTTCATGCATTTAACATGGTTAGTATCTTTACATTTCTTGCTTTTTATTTTTACCAATTTATATATAGATTTTTTCTCTGTCTTCTTAGCTTCTCATAGAAACCATCTAAGACATTATGTTTGGCTTTAGATATGAAAGTGAACTTATTCATGGGATTTAATATGCTTTTATAGCTAACAATAAACCTAATGCTAGCCCTTCTCCTTTCACATCTAGACTTAAACCATTAGAATTATACATATTTAAAATAAGAAGATGATATGTTGAGCTTAAGCATTAGCACCAAAATCTTTAGCATTTTATACTTAAAAATTATGTTTATTTAAATTTAGTTTGGTAGAATATATTGTATTTGGAAATATCAGTAAGGCATTGCTTAGTTAGAGTATGTGGCTTATGGTCTACAAGTCATAGGTTTAATTCCAAGGGATATGCTAAGACATGTCATTTGGAGGCATAGTAAAAAAATATACATTTAGAAACTATGGCTTAATAAATCATCCTCAAATCCTTCATCTACCATAATGGTCAACACATCATAAATGGGATAAAGGCACCAAGATGATGATGTTATATTTGAAAATAACATGTATTTATAAAATTTGAAAAATATGAAAACAAATATAAGGTAGTAGAAACTTGTCTATTAATTATAGAAATTTAACATTTGTTAATAACTAGTTATGTTTCCAATCATTATCATTACAAACATGGCTTCAAGTTCAAATGTTGCAAACAAAACATCCTTTCTAACAATCCATTAAAGTTTCATGATTCTAATAAAAAGTAAAAGAAGAAGAATTCAATTCCTTTTTGATACTAGGAGTTACAATCATGAGGGCTTATTAAGATCCAACAATAAGGTTTATTTCACAAAAAATATAGATAAAAAATCTCCATGGAAATTTTCAAAATAGTTACTTTAAAATTAAAATATGAATATCATCACATCATCATTGAACTTGCTTTCTTTCAATAGTAATGGTTTTCATCATTTTAATTATACAAGATGAAAATGTTTTATTGAAAACAAGTAATGGTAATTGTAACAATGTTTTCCTTTAAAAAACAACATTTGACATTACTTGAGAACCCCAAACTAGCAACAAGGAAGGGCAAATTCAAGGTGGACTATGACTCAAAGTTCAAAGTACCTGCACACAATCTTTTAGCCCATGGTTAAGGGCATATTGGATACACTTTAAATAAATGTACAAGCAACAAACCAATGAGACACACACATACAAACAATCGAAGATAAAGAACACACACACACACACACACACACACACACACACACAAAGTTCTCTTAAATATCTAAGATGTGTTCTTATTCTAACACATTTATCCCTAAACCCTACTCTAAAGAGTTGGATAGTGGCCTAAGGCAAGGAGGCAAAGCCTTTCCAATGAGCCTACATATCCTTGTGATGAATTTCACAAATGAATCGGGACCATGTAATTCTATGGTCATTGTGGTAATAGTATAGACCTTGTAAGAATCTCCACACTCCATCCCTCATTTCAGAGGAAAAAAACCTTCAATTCACTAATAAGGCATGTTTTCCTCTACTCTTCCCCACTTGAAAGAAGAGACATCCTTGGAACTTACATCTTTATTTATGATTTTCCAAACATAGAAAGCCTAATGGATATTAAGAAACTTCAAACAACTAGAAGCCCTTCCAATAGTTGTAGATAAGAAGATCCAACAGTTATGGTTATTTAAAAATAAAGTGTGAATGTTAATCTCAACTTAACATCCAACCAAGGATTAAATATGTTCATGTAATCTAGGTTAAAAAGAATTAGTTTACCCTTTTTCATGCAAACAATACTAACCTTTCTACCTAGACATAAGTCTACTTAATATGCACGTCAATCCTCCACCTCTAATAGTGATAGAAAATCCCCTATGAAATCCCCTATGAAATGGAGGTTATGATACAAAATAATGGTTATTGATGATCCAAATTAGCAAACTACTTTGATCCATCAAAGTATAAAAAACACCATTGTAGGTACATCACCAACGTTCTCTCTCCACACTTGATTCAGTTGTGTCAAACCATTCCAAAGAGTGCTTGTGATGATGGGATAAGGTTATGATAAGGTAACCAAGGATAAAGGCAATATTTGGCTATAAGGAAATGGTTACAATGAATTCCAAATGTTGGCATCATGATTACAATATGGCACTAACATGTTGATCAATCAATTAGAGTTGTGTGCTTCATGTTTTTGAAGTGTTGGTCACTCGACAATGTGTTTGAAGGACCAAAACCTCACTCCAAAGTTTATTTGGTCAAGGAAACTCCCTTTGCATGTTTGGATCCATTGGCTTGTCTTTGTGAGCTTCATTGGTTGTTTGGCATCTTGGCAATTTGCTTCCCCCATTGAAACCTTCATTGGATTTCATTACCAAGACTAGTTTTGATTTCATTTTTACTATCAAATGAGATGTGTTACATTTGATGGACTTGTAGGTGAAGCATAATGTAAGGATGTCATATGGCCATAAAGCATGAATGTTAAACATTGGTCATCACTGTTATCTAGGGTAAGGAAGGTTATACATAGGCTATGGGATTGGGCTCAACAAGTGGTAATGGAAAGAATGTGAAACAAACACTCTTGGTATGGTAGGACAAACTTACCACATCTTGCTCATTGAGGTCACATGATGACTTATTACCTTAATGAGGTACACCTTCATGATGACTCTAGGCTTCATCTTGCAAGCATAACTCAAAGAGAATAAGAAAACCAGCCCAAGAAGTCATGTTATTACAATACAATGCATAAAGTCATGTAATCAACAAATCAAGTTGCCAAAGGTTACACATGTTACAAGGTTTCATAGTTCATCTGTTGTGTAGAAATAGGTCATGCAGGCTCACTTGTCATTGATGTCAATTGTTGGTTCTCACAAGCTACATGTAGTAGGGATTTAGGTAGGAATGATTAACCAGATTGGCCAACTTGTTCCCATCCATGTTCACTATCCTGAAGGCTCCATTGCTATAGGCCCTAGTAACCAATAAAATTCATTCCTAGTTGGCTAAGAATTTGTTCACATTCTCATAGATAGCTTCGAGGACCAGGTTTTCTTCTTTGATCTTGTGCTTGTTTAGGTTATGATGGTGTTACTGTTTCTACCTCTCCTGATATAGCTCGATGTGCACAAGCGTTGGCACCCATTGCTCTTACACCAAGTTGAGGTCCATGATGCATAGTTCTTTTTTTTGTTCATCATTGATGAAGTCCAATAGGGCTACTTGAAGCAATGGCACTAGCAATTCAAGAGGTAAAATAGCAAAAGAACCATATACCAGGCTATATGGGGTTACACTAATTGCAATTCAAAATGTGGTTCGATAGGCCCATAGTGCATGGACAAGTTGCTCATGCCACTTGTGTTTTCTATTGTTCAACATCTTCGTGTGCAAGTTTATGATGCCCTTATTGCTTACTTTGGCTTACCCATTGGCCTAAGGACAATATGGTGATGATAAGAAATGCTTAATGCCTAGGTCATGACAAAAGTTCTTCATTTCTTAGCTACTAAATTATGGTCCATTATCTGTGACTATGGTCACAGGTATATCGAAATGGGCTACTATGTTATTGAGTATAAATTTACAAACTTGTTGAGATGTTATCTTCCTTAGAGGAATAGCTTCAAAGTACTTTGTAAAATATTCGATTGTCATGATGATGAAACTATGCCCTATTGAAGATTTAAGCATTATATGTCCAATGATATCCAACCCCCACCATTGGAATGACCAAGTTATCTAAGTGATGTGTAACTTAATTGGTGATATGTGTATAAGGTTACTATGCCATTGGCGAGTGTCACAAGTTTTAACCATTGCAGGTAGTTGCTTTCCATATACGACTAGTAATAACCTAACTATCTAATTTTAGCAATCATGGTTCTAGGTCCTATATGTCCCCCACATACATCCTTGTGAACCTACTCTAGGACAATGCAGGCTTCGATTTTACCAAAGAATACTAACAATATGCCATCATAGGATTGTCAACATAATGTGTTACTACCTACTATGACATAATTTTTTTATTGTTAATGTACAATGTCCTTTTGAGAAATATTCAAGCCTAGCAAAGGTTCATCATGCATAAGGTAAAACTTGATATTGTCATACCACTCCTTTGCAAGAGCAATATGCACTACAACTACCAAGGTATTCTTAGTGCTCTACGTGATGGAATAGCATAGTCCATGGTTAAGGTAGTAACTTACTAAATACATCTAGCATCACACTAAGGGCTAGCATTGATATGGCATCTGCTATGATGTTCTTGATTGGAGGTACATGTTGGATATCAATTTCTATAAATTGTTGCATCAATTTCTTTGCTAGGGCATAGTAAGGTTGTAAATGTTTAGCTTTACATGCATAAACCCTAGTTATCTAGTTAACCACAAATTGTAAATCATCTTTGATCATTAATCATTTTATTCCAAGGTCATGAGCTACCATCATCCCCTCAATCAAACCCTCATACTCTGCCATGTTATTCGTACATGGGAATTCAAAATGGTAGGCAAAGGATTGAATTTCACCAAATGGAAAGGTTATGATGGTCCCATGGACAATTGAAGCTCCATCGAAGTGCATAATCACCTCATAGCCCTTGGGCACTTAGTCAATGGTGTTGACTTGTTCATCTGGGAATTCAAGGTCAATGATTACATGGTCATCAACTCGTGAAGCAATGAGTTGTGCAGCTATAGCTTGACCTCTCTCTGAGGCTTGGGAGACATAATGAAGGTCCAACTCCACTGTTATGGCTTTCTAGCGGGTTGTATACTAACTTTTGTAGATATTGGTTGTTATGATCCTAAGTATGTTGTCTTTGCAAATAACATTAACCTAGCTCCTAAAGAGGTAGTGTCTACACTTCTTCAATGAGAAGACTAGGGCTAGACAATACTTCTCTACTTCAATGTATTGAGTCTCATGGGCAATCAATGCATGGTTGAGGTAGTATACAAGAAGCTTTACTCCATCATCTCATTTCTAATAGAGTAGAAAGGAAATGGATGTGTTAGAGATAGTAAAGTACATGTAAAAAGGTTTATTCTTTTGAGGTAGATATACCATCAATAGTTGTGCAAACTCTTGATTAAGGTTTTCAATGGCCCCTCGGCATTAAGCCATCCCCTCATAGTGAACTCCTTTCTTAAGCAATTGTTGCATTGATTGTAACTTATTCGTGAGCCTAGTAATGAATTTATAGATAAATTGTAATCTACCTTGCAGTCCCAAAAGCTCCTTAAGGTTAGTAGGTGCTACCAAGTTGGAAATTGCTTTAACCTTTCAAGATTGACATGTATCTTTGCTTCAGACACTACAAAGCCAAGCATCTTACCAGTTTTAATGCCAACGACACACTTCTTGGGATTAAGCCTAAGTTCATACTTGAGATAATGTTTAAGTACAAGGTCAAGGTTACACTCATGGCCATTGGTCACTTTGGACTTAAGAGCTATATCATCTATGTAATCATTGAGCAAACCTACCATATAATCACTAAAGATATACATCATAGCTCTTTCGTAGGTTGCTCTTACATTATTTAGGCCAAAGGGCATCCTAGTATAACAAAAGGTACCCCAAGGAATCATGAAGGTTATGCTAAGTTGGTATTCTAGGTTAATCCTAATCTAGTTGTATCTCAAGAACCCATCCATAAAGGATAATAACGAATGTCTAGCTATAGTATCAATAAGTTCATCAATACTAGATAAAGGCAAATCTTCTTTGATAGTTTCCTTATTTAGGTCTCATAAATCTATGCAAATATGTATACTCCCATTTTTCTTAGAGACTACCACTATGTTGGACAATAATTCTATGTAATCAACAACTCTGATGAAACCAACTTGGTTTCATCACAAACTGCCAAGGCCAAATTAGGTCTAATCTTATGAACTTTTTGCTTAAATGGCCTAATTCTAGGATCAAGTATGATGCTATGTTGGACTAAACGTGAATCCAGACCTAGCATATCCTCATATGACTAGGCAAAGGCCTTAATGTTGTCTTGTAGGACCTTGGTGATGTCTTGAGCCTATTGAGGTTCTAGTGAGGAACTTTGTTTCAGTGTTTTTTCCTCACCACTATGTGTTGTGATAGGAACCTCAACTAGAGAGTCTTTGGTAATGTCACCAGCTTTAAGGTTAAGGGTTTTAACTAGGTTTTTAGGTCACTCTAGAGGTTTTTCTATTGAAGCTATGTAGTTGATGAGATTCTTAGGCTCAAGATCTAGGAAATTATGATTAATACATCATTCAACATCACCATGGAGCCCACTTAAATTCAATGGCAAGGTGATTTATTTCTAGGCATCCATACTCTAATCTGGCATATCAACCATAAGCACATTAAGTGGCAACTAGATAAAAATGAGTAAATAATTTCACAACAATATAAAATATCTTAGTAAATGTGCAAAGACATACTATTTCTATGTCAAAAAAAATGCAAACAAGGTCAACCAAGGCTATAAGAAGTAGGTGAAGATAAATAAGATCGAGTAAGGGCCAAACAAGGTTAAAAAAAGTTGAAGCACCATGAAAGTATGAAAAATAAAATCAAATATGGTCAACTAAGATTACATTTTTGCCAATTTTAACCCTTAGCAAGCCATGTTGCCAGTTTAAGGCCTTGGTAGGCCATAGTTATATGGTGTTAAATGATGGTCAAGAATGATCAAATGCCATCAGCCAACCCCAATCAAGGCTAAATAAAGATCAATAGAGCCCACAATAGAAAAAATAAAGTAGCTAGGATGAAATTGAAGCTATGTAGAAACTAAATGAGGTCAACAATGCATAACAAGGTCAAATAAGTCAAAACACCATGAAACAAGGTCAAATCAGTCAAAGTGGAATACATGTGGTAAAACATGGTTAATGTTGGTAAAAAAAGTTATATTTTACCAATTTTAGGCCTTAGCAAGCCATGACATAAGCCTACATGATTGCAAAGGGAGTTTGGGCACTTGAGAAAGCTATTCCAAGGTTGTTTCAAGGTAAAATTGAGACTTTTTCTTGTGACTACGTTGGGCTCCATTGGTAACTACATTAGCCTAGCATAGTCATGCAATCCCCAACATAGTTAGCATTGATGGATAGTTTCCTAAGATCAATATGGTCACTTTCAAACTCCTCCAAACAGCTAGCATAGGAGGTTGGTATTGAAGACTAGTATGTTTCAACTCTATTTTCACCTCCCATAAGCTACAAAACTTAGTTTTCTTGCTAACTATGCTAGGCCAACATAGTCAAGGTAGGCTCCAACATAGCCACATGGAATAAGTGAATTCATGAGGTTTCAAGGTTGGAATTAGGGCTCTTCCAGCTTCCTAGGGCAACATAATCTCTTTTGAGAGCTAAATTGATTGTCTAAAGGTCAAAATTAAGTAACAAAAGTGGTTTTCAATGAATTTCCCACTAGACTATGCTAGGCTAGCATAGGCATGCATGGATTTAGCATAGTCATGAGGAATTTGGTATTTCTATGGCTAAAATAGAGCAAAATTGTAGTTGGATGAAGTGGCATAGGGTTCTAGGCTTCCCAAGTTAGGTTTTGGGCTATTTGGAGTGGTATGATGTTGGTCAACCTTGCCACAAATCATGTCTACATTGTATCTACACTAGGCTAGCATAGTCATAGGATTCCCTAGCATATTCATGCATAAATTTTGATTTTAGATGAGATTCCATGTCCAATTGACCATACTAATGGACTTCCAAGGTCACTGGTGCTACTAGCTAAGATTTTGGCATCAAAATTATCAATTTCAATGGTTTCTTGGGTCCTAGAAAGGTCATATACCTCTTGACTATGCTGGCACAACATAGGTATGCAATCCTCAGTGTAGTTGAGGGGTTTGTGAGGAAAAAAAATGATTTTTGTCTAGATTTCCATGGTTTTGTGGTCTCAGCAGGCTCTAGTAGGGTTCTAAATCTTTCTAAAAGTCCATTTAAGTTGTTTCTAGTTCTTTTTGGTGTTTTTCATGTGAAAAACATTGGGCTCTGCTGATGACTACGTTGGCCCAATGTAGACATGCAAGTCCCAACATAGTTGATAGGCTTGGAATGATAAATGGTAATTTTTATGGTCTAAATAGGCTCACATAGGGTTCTATGATTTTTCAAAAGTTTTTTTGAGTTATTTACTAACTATTATATATTCTCACATATGGACTACGCTGGGCTCCACTAATGACTATGATGGTCTACTATAAGCATCCAATTCCAAGCATAGTTGAAATTCCAAAATGTGTTTTGGGATGAAAAGTAGTGAGTTTTTCCTTGATTCTTAGTCTAGCATGGTTTTAAGGTTTTTGGGAAGTTAGTTTGCCTTGAAAATGACCTGTTTTGGACTCCACATGTGGACTATGTTGGGCTCAACCAATGACTATGATGGCCCAATGTAGGCATGTAATTCCTAGTGTACTTAGCCTTGGGAAATGCATTTTGATGGATTTTTTCCTGATTAGTCAATAGTCTAGGGTCACTAGAAGTCCTAAGAAGGTATGGAGGTTGTGAAATGAAGTTTTCAAGGCTTATAATTATTTACATGTTATATCCCATTTAGAAACCCTATGACTATGCTAGGCTAGTGTAGTTACAGTCTCCCCTTAGCATAGTCATGGGTTTTGGCTATTTTTTGACATTATTTGGTAAGTTTAACAAATTTTTGGTGTTGCTATGAGCTCTAGCTAGGGTTTGGGAACATGGCATGGGTGTTTGGTATCGACTACAAGCTTGCTAAGTGAAATAAGGCTTATTCCATTCTTGATTATGTTGGGCTAGCATAGTCATCCCTAAGAACCAATCTATGATGGGATCTGAGACTTTTTCGATGCTCAGTGACTACTAATTCTAACTCCCAACTATTGATTTTGGCATCAAGGTTGCATGGGTTGGTGTTCAGCATAGGTACGTTGCTTGGAAGTGGTAAAAGACAGCATATCCCATTTGACTATGCTGAGCCAATGTAGTCAGGCTCCAAGCCAATGTAGTCATCTAGAATGACAAGTTTTGACATGAGTTTTGATGCCTTTTGTAGCTCAGTTGGCATAGATGTTGACATTTCATCTCATAGCTTAAGCATGAGTTTTTATAGCATGGATACATGACTAAGGACTAGGTTTTGGGAGTGGATGGGATTTGGCATCTATTCCAAGGTTCTTGATGAGTGGCGAGGTACCCCTACACTCAACCATATGAATACGAGTGCTTCACGCATGATCTGGTCGAACTCCATAGATAGACTAGTTGTGCTATCTAGACAATTACTCATAGATCACAGTTCATTGTCTTCCCACATAGAATAGTATTAGCTTTTCCACATATGGTTTAGTCCAATGTAAGGTATATGATGTGTTTCTACACTAATGCTACTCCTGGGTATGATGGGAAATAATATCAACTAAGCTAGGAGAGAGAGGGTGAGAGAGAATCTAATCTAGCCTAAGTGCGATGAGCATTCGTTCCTTAATCATCTGTACACATCTTGGACCTCGTGAATGACTACCACTAGGATTACCAAGTGCATGGCCTAGGTACGCTACTAGGTTACCAAGTAGTCACACTTAAATGCTCGTGATTAAGTCGTACTCATTCCGTGTTACTAAGAGATAAGGGTAGAGAGATATTAACTAAGAAAGCAATAAATAACAATAATAATTAAATAATTAAGCTAACTGGATGCTGTAATGATGAAGTAATCACGATCTTTATTGTCGGTCATGTGTGTGTCCAAGGACGTCACACTCGAATAAGGATGTTGTACAATTACAATCATCACACTACGGGCATGCACTGGGAGAAAGGGTTGAGAGGAAAAACTAACAAAAAATCCCTACCTTAATACTAAAACTACTCTCTTACCAAATCTGACTGCCTCTTCTTTATAGATGAGGAGACAGGCTACAATATCGCATACATGATATCATGTCTAGGCTGTGATATCGTGTACATGATATCACGTACGCGATATCATGAGTGGAATATCACAGCCAAAAATTGATAACTCATCATACCCCCACGACTGAATGAAAACTTGTCCTTGAGTTAAAGTGAGAACAAGCTCCATTGATTACACAGTGGATAGGTATGGGATTATTGACTAACTAGGATGTATTCATGTCACAGTGTGGAATCAAAACAAAATTGAGACACAACATGAAGAACACAAAAGAAAATCCTATAACTACAAAATTGCGTGGAACTCATGTAGTTCCTAAGTGACGGTGGCTCCTCCATGAGTGCCTTTCCCTTGTCTTGCACTCTAGGTCTTGGGATTTGATGGCGTCAAAGTATGGCCTGGAGTTTCTCCTCTTTAGTTCAGGGATCCTATGCCATCCATGCTAATGTTTCGATGTTTGATGGAGTCGGCACCTCCCATGGGCATGGTAGTTGCAGAAACATTTTATTTGCTTTGACATACCAAACCGCAAACACCCGTCATTCCTCCTCGTAGGCTTTGGCTTTGTCTCTGTATTCTTGAAAATTTGTGAGCCATCGAGCCAAGTCTATTGCGATACCTTTCTACCCCTGGTAGCTTACTTTAACCACCTTAAGTTTAGAATTTGCAACCTCCAATTTTTGTAATGTTTTCTTGTGTTCTGCAAATTTTTTTTCATATTTAACGTAGGTGGTGGCTACCTATCACTTGAGCTCTATTCTCAGGCACCCTATTGTTAAGATGGCAAGGTTAGCATACCACAGGTTTTCCAACTCCATGTACTCTGTAAGGTCTTGGATCTACAGGTCCCAGCACTTAACTTCCACTTGGTGGGCAAACGCGTATGTGTCCAATGTGGCCCACCAGTCAGTGTGTTAAGCACTGAGAGCGTTGATGTGGGCCATGGCCATATGGGTCTCCTTCTCGATGATTTTCTTATACATCCCCACCTAGTCCTAGAAATGCTCCTTCAGTTTCTCATGTTGTTTAGCCTCATTCTATCACATTCTTACTTCAATGCTCATCTTCTGATAGATGGCACCTACCTCCTTCATCGAGAGGGTTCGATTTTTCCTGGCTAAATGGTTCATGTCTTGGTTGACCCTAATTATTTGTTCTCACAACTATTGAAAATTTTCTTCGAGAACATTCTTTTGTTTCTCCACAAAGGTCAACCGAAGGTTGTCAGCAACAAGTTGTTTGTTCTCCTCTTGTAAGGCTTTGAGTACCTTGGTGTGCGCATAAGTTTACACTTATGCTGCAGAGGCATCCCAAATAGCCTTATTTTTTTCTTCTACTACCCTTTTATTCTCTATCAACAGTTTAGTAAGTTGCTTGATTCTGAAAGTGTCTAGTTGATCTGTAGGAACGAATTGAGAAGGATCCCGTTGTGCTGCTTGCAAGGTCACGAGCCTTTCTTGCAATCTTTGCACTTTTGCTTCAACGTGCTCGACCCTCAACTTCATAAAGACCAACTTTCCTTTGGTGGAACTGAGGTCTAATTGTATTGCTATAACATCCTATGGGATGTCAAACAAGGACATCATTACCTATCCTATTTGTAGCAATCATTCAAGTACATCCTCATGTTCCATAGGAGACATTGAGGTACTGACCAGAGTTTGAGCATCCCATGCTCCTGTAAGATCTACTAGTGGCATAACAAGAACATTGAATGATTCTTTAATGTGGTCTGCGATGACTTCTACAGCTCCTACTACATCCTGATGCTGCATGACCACCACCTGGCCCCTTCATCAGTTTTCAACTGCACCTGAAAGGACGCAGCGTTCCCTAAAATCTGTTGTGACCAAGAGCTATCTCCTCCTCTTATCTGAATGGACACTTCACCTCACGTGCGATCTAAAGAAATCATAGCCTGTACAGCATCGTCGATGACATGAAAGAGGTTTGTATCATCACGACTTCCCCAACTGACCGTCTCAATAATGGCCCTGAGATGGCAAATCGACGATCTATAATCTTGCGGCAGTGGCGATGGTTAATCCTGCTGGCCTATGCTAGGCCCTACTTCTTGTTGTTGGCTAGGTCCCATGCTTGGAAGTTGGTTAGGTCCTGCAAGTTGAGTTACAGTTGGCCCTGCCTTCTGTTCTTTTTCTTGTTCCGGCCCCAATGTCTCACTAGTCATTTTCCTCGCAGCTGGTGGCTTTAACAGTTTGGCATACAAAGCATTTTGGGCTTTTTAGAGGACAACATTGGTGTATCCTCTGATACCAACACATCTGCACAGCTTCCTAATAAGACAAGGGAAGGGCAATGCAAACTTTCCTATCTTCCACTCCTCAAACTACCTCAAGATCTCCATAAAATATAGATGAGGCAGGTTAGCATTAATCTTTCCCATCAACACTGCACATCCTCTTGCCACATATGTTAAAATTATTTTTAAACCTTTTGTGGGGAATATGTGATAAGTTCCTATTTTGAAATAAATCCTCTCTTCCGTCATCAACTCCCCAAAGGTTTTATCTTCCTTGTCGTACGCCCTGTCTAACCAAACTCATCACACATCAGGGTCTGAGCAGGTAGACAACTGAGCAACCTTTGGCCCTATATTCGGAAAGTTTAATACTTCTAAAATGGGTTGAATAGAGAAATCAATGGTCACACCACAAATCTTAACCATAGTGCCTTGTTCTTTGTTGTGCCAAAATTGTTATGTTTCCCCTAAGTACTAGGCACCACTTTCAGAGAGGGTAGGCCATAATGGGGATCCTTTGACGTGATCCCTAACGGCCTCTAGAGAAAATTCTGTGAAAGGTCCAAAGTTTAATTCCACGATCACTAAAGTAAATATAGACCTTTCATGGATGGCTTGAACACAATCCTAGGGCAATGTGAGATGTCATCCCTATTCAGACACTGTAGTAGCTCCTCCTTCCACCTACCTTGATTGTACAGTGGCAGGGTCTTCTTGGTGGATACTAAATGATTACTCCTCCTACTCTGCATGTTTTTCGATAGGAACTTGTCCTTCACCTGTCCTAGGTCACTTGATCCCACCTTGAGTAGGACCTTCCTGTTGTCCATGTTTCAGGGCCATCTGCAATCACACGGGGCCAATCGTTAGTAAGGTTGTTACCAAAGTTAGGTTATACCTTACTGCTTGCCTTAATGAATTTTCTTTATCTCCATGTGACATTAATTATTTAGAGAAAATGTCCCCAAAAGATTATAATATTGAATCCTCTTTGCTTAGGTGGTTTCCAAATCTAGTTTCCCGATATGACTAAGGAGATGAAATTTTTTTTGGCACATTTATCCTTAATTTTATAATTAATTACCCTTAATAATGTCCTTTAAGCAATGAAAATTTTCAAAAAATTTATGCACTATTCGGCATGTGCCCCTCCCCCATGACTAAGCTGAATACTCCGGGTTCAAGTAGGTTCAAACGGAATGAAAATCGGAGGACCATTGAGCGAGTTATGGATATGAAAGCAAGGGGCATGCAATTGTGAGTAGTAGAGAGAAATTTAAAAAACTTCCCCCTTGTGAATAGTTGCAAATGATGTTAAGTAGTGTAGGGGGGTCACGTATATATATATTTTTAGGATGCGATATTGCGTACGCGATAGCACAGACGCAATATTGCGGCCTATCGATGTTAGGGCACTTTATAGAATGTATAGAATTTTTTAATATTTTTCTGAAATTAAACGATGTAAACTAAGGACATCTAGAAAAGTGTTAAAGGGTTTCATGGTAATTCAACTAGTTCTAAAGGCACAAATATTATGATGGTGTGGAATTTATCAATAAGGACCTCAAATGGTAAAGGGGAGAAAAAGGCTATGTGATGGTTCATAGGAACATTTGAATCGGAGGGATAGTAATAAGGGAAAGAATATCATCGACAATATGCTGAGGATAATAGATGATGTGCAAAAGATGTGTTATGAATGAAAATTACAAAAATCATGCAAGTGGGTCCTCCCCAAAGCAGGTTCCAACCTATAATGCCCTTGCGTAACCACACCTTAAAATGTCAGTAGGCACTAGAAGGGTTAAATGTAATTCACACTAGTTCCACAAAACACACACATGTAAGTATCACCGAAATGAGGTAAGAATTCTATGCTATACGAGACATAAGCTACAATTACATGAATAGTGAGATGAGACAGAATATAGAAGGGATTGTAGAGATTGGGACATAAGGTAACTAACCCAGGGCACAATGAATCCTACATGTAAAGCATGATTAATGTGTCATTAACCCATCATTCCAAGATCATGACCAAGTCCATTCCTCTTGTCAGTGACACCACATTGTTTCATCACATGATGAGCAACTATGAGAGTACCATAACAACAAGGCGTATGATCACTTGGCATGTTGTTCAAGGGAGGAGTGAATTTTTTGCTTTGTTGCACTTTTTCTTTGTTTGTTTGTTTTTTTTTTCTGAATGCTGAATCAAGAGAAGCTGCCAAACTTCAGGCATGGATGCATGTCTTTCCAGTGGGATCCCCTAGAACAGCATTAGATTTTTGAGTGCCTTTTGATTACTCTTACTCCAATTTTGCGTTAGATCTACAAGGATCTTAGTACAACCACATTGCATGATAACTCTCACAGACATCACCAAAGAGAATCCACAAGTCCCCTTGATGTCACACCTTAATCATTCCCTCTTGGTCCATCCTTCTTCATTCTAGGTACAATGAACACAAAATTAATTTTAAGTTTTAAGAATGTCAAGAATATCACTGTACCCTTGAACAGAACCTCTTATTTGTAGAATGGATGAGTGGGTGTAATGGGCTCACTATCCAAATAATTGATCACTCGAGACTCGATAACATAGAACACACCTGAACCAATGAGCCACATGAGTTTTTTATTCATAGATGAGATTACTTATAAAAAGATAAAAAGATAAAAAGGTAACAAAAAAGAAATTTAAAAACTGGAAAACAAAAAATTGTAAAATTAAAGAAAATGAAAAACATTTAGTAATCCTGCTTATTATTAGAATGGGGGATATCCCCCATAACTAAATGGTTGAGCATGGAGAGGATTAATAAATTAAAGATGAGGATCCTTGCATGTTGAAAATATTGAAACTTCATCATACTTACCCCATTGGGGTTCACACACCTGATTATAGTAAGCGTAGTGGGGCAATTTATAAGATGTGGTTCCCAGGTAAAGAGTTGACCCACTATGATACTTGAGACCGTAAGATGGCATGCAAGGATCAGGATGTTGCCCTCCATGGCTGTATTCATTGGGCCGTATGGTTGTTGGAGTGTTAATTGATGGCCTTGATGAAGTGACACGAGGCATTCGGTGCGAGGAGAAGGATGCACCACAGTGTTGGACTTGTGCTGAGTTGGAGAATGTTGTGGCCTTGGAACTGTGTTGTCCCTTCCTATGGTCATGTCTAAAGAAGGGATGCCTTTGATGTTGAGGAGGTCTCTCACTACCGTTAGCAATAGTAGCACAAGTAACGTTCGTGGGTTGTTGCTATGGTGCAGACACTTTAGGATCAGTTGGTGGTGATGTAGAAGGAGGGGAAGGATGAGAATGTTGAAATTTAGGAGAAGTGTGAGGTACACAAGGTGGTGGTTGTGTTGAGGACATGAGCTAATAGTACTAAGGAGAATAATAATGCGGCAAGATAGAGTATGTTGACCTAGTCGGGGAAACAGAATGTTGAACTAGATAAGCATTTAGATTTGGATGATATGAAGGGTGTCCCCAATTTAGGTATGGTTTCCCCCATGATCGAGATTGTTGCCACTGTGATCGAACATAGTATCTTTGTATGAACTCTAGGTGTAATTTGTTTCCCCAATGCTCATATAAATGTAACAAAATTGGGCAGTGGCCCTTGGGGTGATCGTACAAGCAGATGTTGCATTCATATGTATGATTGGTGGTTGAGCTCTTATTTTCTTCATCCCTTCTTTCTGATTTTCTAATGATATTTTGTCCTACTTCTCGGGTTGTCAAAAATCTATCTCCAATAGTATTAATATATTCTCCACACTTTTTATGCATCCATTCCAGCATCTTATTGATATTTTTCTTGATTTCATCTAANAAGAACCATCTTTGCCAATACAACAATCATTAGATGAAATCAAGAAAAATATCAATAAGATGCTGGAATGGATGCATAAAAAGTGTGGAGAATATATTAATACTATTGGAGATAGATTTTTGACAACCCGAGAAGTAGGACAAAATATCATTAGAAAATCAGAAAGAAGGGATGAAGAAAATAAGAGCTCAACCACCAATCATACATATGAATGCAACATCTGCTTGTACGATCACCCCAAGGGCCACTGCCCAATTTTGTTACATTTATATGAGCATTGGGGAAACAAATTACACCTAGAGTTCATACAAAGATACTATGTTCGATCACAGTGGCAACAATCTCGATCATGGGGGAAACCATACNGATGCCTACGGGAGATTCGAACAGCCTCTTGTATTTGCATTAGACTTGTAGTGGCCAGTAGGGGTTCATCTTCATCAAGTAAGTTATGCTTTCATGCATTGGGATGATGCTACCTTCGTTTATGTTTATAAGAAACCCCCACCTTAGATCGCATACTCCAACCTTCATTGTCATATAATTCATTGGTTCTCCAATGAATTACCTCGATAGATTTGGCATTATCATAGTCTTGTAGGAGAGGCATGGTTGTGAAATTGTGTGTGAATTTTTATGTGACTTTTTATGATTATTTCTTCCTAAAAGATATATTGTTAATCACGATCCTTATTGTTGGTCATGTGCGTGTCCAAGTACGTCACACTCGAATAAGGATGTCGTACAATTACAATCATCACACTACGAGCATGCACTGGGAGAAAGGGTTGAGAGGAAAAAATGACAAAAAGTCCCTACCTTAATACTAAAGCTACTCTCTTACCAAATCTACCTGCCTCTTATTTATAGATGAGGAGATAGGCTACAATATCACGTACATGATATCATGTCTAGGCTATGATATCGCATACGTGATATCGCGTATGTGATATCATGGGTGTGATATCACGGCCAAAAATTGATGACTTAGCTCCCAATGGTCTAAATCCCAATGTAGTCAGTTTGGGAAGCCAAAATCCCAACATAGTCATGGTTTCCTTAGTTTACTTGTTAAGCACCTTGTGCAGCCCACATGGAATTGGCAAGTTTTAATGGGAATGGCTTTTCTCTCACCTAGTGTAGTCTTACTTACTAATTTGAATGTCTAAGTTTAGTGGGAGCAATGAATGTGCATAATGAAAACCAAGATTTCAAGGTGAACACCTAGGTTTAAGTTGGTTGTCTTAGCTTAAACTTGCAAAAAAATCATTGTTATTCTACCATTCTAAGCTTATTCTCTAAATATTGAAGCTCTGTACCTATTACTACCACCAACCCTAGCGTAGTCATAGCCTTTTCTACCCCAAGTGCTAGCATAGTTGTCCCAATGCTTCTAGAATTCAAGGATTTTCAATAATTTTCTATGTCAGTTTTCACTATGTCACAAAGGAAGGTTCCTACCAGAAACTCTTCTTTTGAAGAGGTGGATGCAAAAACTCATGGCCTCTTCCAACTTCCACATCCAAGTATTGGAGAAAGCTTCACCACTACTTATCCCAGGTACATAGCCTTGACTATTTTTCCATGAGAGTTTATTCCATTTGTAGCCTAGAACCCCTACATTTTCTCAGATCTAGGCTTGTGTGTTGACTAGACTAGAATTTTATAAAAATTTCATTATAAATTTAGGTCATGTTCACACGTTTTTAGTATTACTAGGGTTTTGGGTTTTGTCCATGTAGTGGTATAAATGCTATTTTCCATGAATTCTATTGGTTTTTTTCTTTTTCCAACCCAAAAAGAAACATCACTTTTGAATTTTTTTTCTAAGAAAATGGCTAGATAATTTAATTTTTTTAAGCTATGGGGTTATTGATTATTGTTTTCTAGTTGATTTGGTTTTTGAACCACTTAATTTTTCCTTATGGTTAATTTTTTATAGGTGTTTCTGCTAGGTTGTGTCAAGTGGGTTTTGAATTTTCTAGCCATTTTTGGTGTAAAGTTGGCAATTTTTTCTATAATAAATAGTTATTAATTTTTTAGTTTTATGGTTGTGGGTTTTTAGTTTACTATTCAAGGATTCCAATGGTTATGGAACCACCAAATTTGGACTAATATTTATTTTTGGTGAGTGTTTCCATAAGCTTGTGTGAAATGGGACTTTGCTTATGATGGCCATAATTAGGCTACTTTTGCAAATATTTTCTATGTTTTCTTATTTTGGGGTTGTAGTTCATGGTTTTCCAATTTCAATGGCTATGGAATCATCAAAATTGGATAAGCAGATAATTTTTTGTGAATTTTTTGATAAAATTATGCAAAAGTTGGTTTTAAAGCTATTACGCATTTACCTCTGTGAAGATGGGCAACGTTGACACTTTGGAAAATTTTTTCCATCAATGTCCCATGTTCTTGGGGATTGTAGGGGATGTTAGGAGTGGTGTAGAATTGATTTCACTAATATTAAAATTTTTATGATATTTTTTACCAGTAATTTCCTATGGCCATTTTTCTTAGTTTTAATGTTGTTGTTCAATTTTGTGGAATTTTGGTTATGGATTTGGATTGTGTTTTGAGTTTTTCCTAAGAATGGTATTTAGTGTGGAAACCAAAATCTTAGTTCAAAATTTTCATTTCCATATTTTTGGATCTAAACTATCATTTCTATGTTTTCAGTTGTAAACTATCATTTTCACACTTTTGGATTTAAATTGTCATTTCTGTTCAAGTGTGAATTGTTCCATTCAGTATTTTTGTCGAAAGTTATTTTCCTTTGGTTGAAGTGTTATTTTGTTGTAAAGGTTGAAAATTTTGACATTGTAATATTTTTGGTATTTTAGGATTATTAAGTTTTAATTTTGATTTACACAAGGTTGTAATGCTTATAGATGGTATAGGGCTTTCTTGAAGCTCATCTTGATCATTATCGAGCTGTGGAGCTCTTATCTTGCATCCATGTTCTAGGGCCTAACACTTTACCTTCTAACATGGAGATAGAGGACCACTCGTTGTGGTTTAGGCCCAAGGCCTCAAAGTTCCTAGCCTACTTGCTACAAAACTTTAGTGTGATGGTTTGATCATACTTGATGTCCAAGATAATGGCTATCATCATGGAAACCCTCTTACCTTGCTCTTCTAGCATGATTTTCAAGTTCCTAGTTGACAATCCTGAGGTCCATGCAAAGGGGGACACACAAGATGATGTGACCACTGTGGGCACTTGCAAATTATCCATAATTTGGGAGATGACCAAATTCAACCTATACAACACTAATAATACCCTATTGGTTGGCCATCGTGTGCACATGTTATTTCAAAACCCCCTAGCACCATCTACCATATGAAGGGGTATGTGTAATCATTATAATTTCATTTATTATTAACTCTCTTTTGTTATGTAATTAAGTTATAATAATTTTCACTTTTCTCACTTGCCTAAAGCTATAGGGTAAATGATCAAGGATTGATCAAGGGACACAACCTTTTATCCTTAGCAAATAACATTAGCGTTGTTCATCAAAATCCAAATAGTAAGGCTTAAGGTAATGGAAAAATTGAAGGATGAGTTTGATAATTACATAAACAACCATCCTAAGGTCCACTGAAGATGTCTAGATAATGGAACAATTCATAGTTGGTGGAAAAACCCACCCCATGATGTAGAAGTGAATCCATCTCCTAGAGCTTCTATGATGCCTTTATCACATAAGTGATGTAAGTATTTTTGCTTGTTTATTTTGGTTATCCCCATGTCAAAATTTAAATGGATACACTAGTTTTTCTTTAATTTGGTTTATATTTGTTATGTTTTTTTTGACATGATGCACCTATATCAAGACTAACAGGCCATTTTTTCGTTATGTTATAGTGGTTGTGCCATCAGCTAAAGTTACTGTAATCACATTAAGATACACTAAGGAGACATTGATCCTCAAGTTTGGTGATGTAGAATCTACACAGTACTGGTTGGCTGACCAGGAATCTGAGGCTATTCAAATAAAGATTATTCATGTAGGCTTGCTTGATATCTTCATAGTCCCAAGCCCAATCCACTATAGAGATGGTGAGCATCATGGACTCCTTTAGCAAAGGAATCAAGAGGTTCATCACCCATGTTCATAGTGTGACTATCACTTTGGATGTTAATGAATCCACCTTCAACAACCTCTTTGATGTCCCTAATTAGGGTACTAGAATTATCACCAAAGAAGGAAAGATGTGGACCACCAAAAGAAAAGTGGTTAAACACTCGTTGCAATAATAAGAGGTTCTCTCTAAGCTAGTTCTAGGTTCCAAAGGCTAGAGAGATGTATCCCTTATTCCAATCCTATTCATTTCCTAAGTTAGTATCACAAGGAAAGATAATGGACGTTGAACAAGTATGGACTATGAAGAAGGTCCTTAAAAGGGGTACCCAATTTAACTAGGCTTCTCATTTGGTTTATAGGCTACATGGGGAAATCCTAAAGCTTTGAGACAATCTCATGACAAAGTTTCATATGCATTTTGTGTTTTTTGCAACTTATCTATGGAGATTTGCAGAGTTCCTTGTAGTAAAGAAGAATGGGTGCTGGGGACTCAAGACCCATCCCAACTTACTAGACCTTATGTAAGACATCTCTTTTCAACCACATAGGCCCAAGACCCACCAGAGGGTGTAGGAAAATCACTGTCTATCACCATCAAGGGATTTGGTGGTGCTCATTGTGCATCCCCTAACAACATGGGGAAAGAACCCCACACTGAGAAAGGAAATGTGAAAGAGGCTAAGAAGTTGCTTGCTGAAGCTGAGGGTTCAGCTAGAGCAAAATTAAAGAGGCCTTTGGTTGATGAGACAACACTAGTCATTGAGGATCCCTTGAAAAGAAGGTTGATTGTCAAGTTTAACCAGGTGCATGATGGAGTGAAAGGTATATCCTATATGTTTTATTATTTTCCGTTAATTCATTTTTGAAGTTATGGTTTTAAGCAATCTATTTGACTTATGGTTTTAGTCATAGCCAAAATGTTTTAATTTGTTCTATGTTTTATAGTTGTTGTTCTTGCAAGCAAGCAATCGCAGCAGCTAAGGTAGAACAAAGGCATAAAGAATAAGAAGAATTATAGAATCATGAAGATGAGGGTCTATCCCATCCTCCATTGGATAGCTTTGATGCCTTGTTTGGGGATTCACATCTAGGTGAACCTCTTGCCATCACACCAGAGGATCTTTTAGGTCCTTATGATTTTTTGTTCTATATATAGTTTCATGTTTGGCCTTGGTCATAGTTGTTAATTACTTATTATGCTTGTTATAACTCTAGAGCCTTAGGTTGATGCTTCCATGTCTACATTCCACATGCAACCATGGATTGATACCCCTGATAAGATTGAGTTTATGCAAGGTGTGGCCAAAGACATGATCAACCGGTTGCAATAGATAGCTCCTGAAGTTGGTGAGAGTTCTAACCAATTTTGCCTTTGTTGTTTACATATTTTTGATTTTCACTTAGTTTCTATGGTTATGTAGTTTTTGTTATCTTCCATTCTTTAGTTGTTTGTAGTTTTATGTGTCTAATTTTTGTTATGTTGTTTATAGTGCCTAAGTTGAAATGGGATCCTAACCAAGTTGTGAAGATTTATGTATTATTTGTCCTACCTCCTAATGTAGTAAATGTCCCACATAAGTTGTATAAGAGTGCCATTGGATGTGCACTCTCATGTGCAAAATAATTATGGGAATGCAAATGCTCCGACAACTTCTTGTGGAATCAAGTTGTGGCATTAAAGAGGGACAACAAGAAGCTGACAAAGAAGGTGAAGGATCTCAAGGAATGCAAGGAGTTCATGGAAGCTCAAGTGATCAACAAGGACTGCTTATGCACCAAAATGAAGGTCAACATCTTGACTAGTGCTTCATGATGTGTAGCAGAAGTCATGATAAAGTCATCCTACCTTAAGTCTCTCATACATTGGGCATCTGTGGGATAATAATCCCTCATGTCAAAATCTTCCGCAACGTATTCAGCAAATAGTTCTTGTATGCCAATCTGTGCCAAGGCACGGAAAAGCATGCGAGAGATTAATCGGTCTAGGGGTAACACAATATTACCTTGCAAATCTCTCCATCGCAGCTGTTTTTCCTGATGGAGAATAAAAGTAAAATTAGGGATATACTCATTACGATGAGTATATGTCATCTTATATTGTTTAGGACTTGGCTAATTTTGGTTATGTTTTTTATGTTTCCAATTGTCTCGTGTGTGGTCCTTAGGTGGTGAGTTGCTCTTATGAGAAGAAGGCATTTTTATCGGTGTGCTAATTTCACCATTATATAAATTTTCTCTCTTGATTAACCCGAAGGTTCATTAAGGCTCACAACGATGTGAGTGATATCCCTTATGTTCTATTCAGCGCACAAACACTTAGTCCCCGACAACGGCTCCAATGATGAGTGGCAAGGTACCCCTACACTCAACCATACGAAACGAGCATAGCACGTGCGATCTGGTCAAACTCCACAAACTAAATTCATACATGCCCCATGAAACACTTGGGGTTAATCATTCGTTGTCTTTCCAAACTTACTCGTAGTTTTCACGGTGTATGGTTAAGTAAGTCCGAGGTATATGATTTTTATAGTCTTTTATGTGTTTTTCTCCTATGCTATTGAGGTGAAGGGTTGAGAAGACTAACTAACTCTAACTAATGAACTAAGTCTAAATTAACTAGCATCAACATCCATTCCCACTTACTGTACATACCCTGAACCAATGCGACTGTGGCTACCAAACGCTAATCGTTACTGGGATCACCACACGTAATGCACGTGCTCAAAGTGATCGTACTGAGGCACTTAACTATGAGGAAAGGGTTGAGAGAACCTATCTAGCCTAAGTGCAATGAGCAGCCGATTCCTTGACTAACTGTACCCATCAGGGTGTTCGACTACCACTGGGATTACCAAGCGTAGATCCTGGAATACGCCACTCGGTTACCAAGTAGTCACACTAGATGCTCGTAATCAAGTCGTACTCATACCACATGTGACGAGCAGCCGATTCCTTGACTAACTGTACACATCCTTAGATGCTCGTAATCAAGTCGTACTC
>MNCI01006791.1:141795-166472 GCA_015680685.1 Gnetum montanum | reverse complement strand
GATCTTCTTATGCAAATTGGACACTCTGGAGTACGTCTGATACTTTTCGTTGAACAGTTCTAACATCGTACTCCACCTCCTAATGGTTTTCGGTTCTAAGGATCGGTACTAGCTCTCTGCTTCTTTAGTGAGTGTCCTTGGGAACAACTTAAGTTTTTTTCACTCATTTTCTATATTCTGCAAGGCACAGGCATCGTGGAATGCCCATAAATGATTTTGCAGATCAGCATTGTAACCCCCTTCAAATCATCGGATATTGTTCATGTCTAATCGTTTAATCCGACTATCCTTTAAATGCCTTGTGGGAATCCTAACTGCCTCCGTGATGTCAAGCATACTTCAGGTTGCGAGTAGGGGCTCGTCATGATCATCTCTTTCATGACACCTGTGATGTCTGTGTTGTTCCCTACTCTCCCTACGTCCTTGCCCTTGTCCTCTCTCTCGACTTTCCCGTCGAGGTCTTTCGTCATTCTTACTTTTATCCTCACCTTTATGTTCATGGTGGCTACACCCAGATGTGGAAGGAGAGGGTCAGTGATGGGAGGAAGGAGAAGAAGAAGGAGAACCATCGCCATGACAATGTTTCTTGCCTTCTCTTCCGCTGCTACGGCCCCGATCGTGGTGACGATCAAAGTGTCCGTCCTTAGCATAAGTGGTTGTTCCCTCTGTGAACAGTTGGTGTTCACGGGCATCAGAACCAGGGATATGTATTGTTAATCATAGATTCTGATACCCAACCTCCTCACCATTGTTAGGAGGGGGAACATCGTTTGTTAAAGAACCCGTGATAAGGGGTTCCTCATCTCCTATTTCGCTAAGGACGTGCAGGACCTTGCCCTTCAATAGTGCATGTTGACTCTCCTGCCTTAAGTCCCTCATACGTTGGGCATCTGTGGGATAATAATCCCTCATGTCAAAATCTTCCGCAACGTATTCAGCAAATAGTTCTTGTATGCCAATCTGTGCCAAGGCACGGAGAAGCATGCGAGAGATTGATCGATCTAGGGGTAACACAATATTACCTTGCAAATTTCTCCACCGCAGCTGTTCGTCCTGATGGAGAATAAAAGTAAAATTAGGGATATACTCATCAGGATGAGTATATGTCATCTTATATTGTTAGGACTTGGTTGATTTTGGTTATGCATTTTATCTTGCCGAATGTCTCGTGTGTGGTCCTTAGGTGGTGAGTTGCTCTTATGAGAAGAAGGCATTTTTATCGGTGTGCTAATTTCACCGTTATATAAATTTTCTCTCTTCATTAACCTGAAAGTTCGTTAAGGCTCACAACGATGTGAGTGATATTCCTTATGTTCTATTCAGCGCACAAACACTTAGTCCCTGGCAATGGCGCCAATGATGAGTGGCGAGGTACCCCTACACTCAACCATACGAAACGAGTGTAGCACGCGCGATCTGGTCGAACTTCGCAAACTATGCCTACACGCCCCATGGAACACTTGGGGTTAATCATTCATTATCTTCCCATACTTACTTGTAGTTGTCACGGTGTATGGTTAAGTAAGTCCGAGGTATATGATTTTTATAGTCTTTTATGTGTTTTTCTCCTATGCTATCGAGGTGAAGGGTTGAGAAGACTAACTAACTCTAACTAATGAACTAAGTCTAAATTAACTAGCATCAACATCCATTCCCACTTACCATACACACCCTAAATCGATGCAACTATGGCTACCAAACACTAATCATTACTGGGATCACCACACGTAATGCACGTGCTCAAAGTGGTCGTACTGAGGCACTTAACTATGAGGAAAGGGTTGAGAGAACCTATCTAGCCTAAGTGCGATGAGCAGTTGATTCCTTGACTAACCATACCCATCGGGGTGTTCGACTACCACTGGGATTACCAAGCGTAGATCCTGGAATACGCCACTCGGTTACCAAGTAGTCACACTAGATGCTCGTAATCAAGTCATACTCATACTGCATGCAACAAGCAACAGATTCCTTGACTAACCATACACATCCTTAGATGCTCGTAATCAAGTCGTACTCGTACCGCATTCTAGGAAAGCAATAAATAGTAATTAAAATAAAATTCTATTCCATGCACTGCAAGGTTTATCCAATCAAGTTCATCTTTATTTCTATACACAACTTTGTGTTCAGGTACAATGTTGCTCGAATAAAGATCCGTTCACTCTAGGACTCCTACTGCGGGCAGATGGGAAATTAATCTATCTCTGGAGTGATCAAACTGCCAAAGCTTTGCTACTTCTAGACCAGGATGAGAAATAAGGGGAGTGCCGCCTCTTATTTATAGATTTGGCAGCAGACCGCGATATCGCGTACGCGACATCGCAGGGGACGACGCGATATCGCGGCTTGTGCATATCGCGTCTCATCATACATGAAATGGTTAACAAATTACAAAATTAAGTCTTTCAAAGAGGATATGAATCCTCTCGACAAGGCATAGTACCAATTCAAGGCTTTTTCCATAAGAAACAGTGAATATTCTCATTATTATATGTAGCCATGCTTGCAATAACAAGCACTCAAAGCGAAAGGTTATCAGATGGAAGTTGTGTCACCTTCACTGTTGTACTTGGTGAATTGTGGTATGGGAACACCTAAAGGAAGGGTTAATTGTAAGATAACCAGAATAATGGGATCATCCTAATAGAAGTCTATTATTTTCATGATCTAACATGTGGAAGCCTTAAGCCTCCGTAACTCCTCCGTCAAGTCCTGGATCACTTGGAAGGCTTGATCCAAGCCTTAGGTTGTCCCCATAGGTTGTGGGGTTTGTATGAAAGATTTGGGCATAAGCTGGGAGGCTTATGGCCTTGTAATTAGTTGTGGTACTGAGGCTTTGGTGTAGCAACTATGCTAGGTATTCAGGCAAGGATTTGGTGTAGCAACATTGGCTTTGGTGGAATATGTCTGCAGATTTCAAAATGTGAAAATGTAAAAGAATTAGTATTTAGAAGAAAATAAAAAGTTTTTTTTGGCTAAGAATTTGGGTGAAGGCCCTTCTTCCAGCGCTAGAAAACTATTGGACTTGGAAAATTCAGTTGCTAAAATGGAAACTAGAATATCTCAGGCGCTGAAATAGTTTTATCCTTGAATGCCAAGGACCTCCAAAAAATAGGATTCAAGGCACTCTGGATGTTTTGGCCAATCACTTAGGGACTTACAAAATGTAAATGGAACTGTAAATGTCAATGAAAACAAAAATTGAATTGCAAATGCAAAATAAAAATAAACACAAGAATGAAAACTTGAAATTAAATCTACACAACAATGAATTGTAACTTTATTGGAATTGAAAATGCACCTTGTATAAGGTTCACAAGGTATAAATTTATGTGCTAGGTGCACAAGAAGTCACTTGAAAGGACCTTGAAATCCATTGGAGCTGGCAACATTCACACACCATGATCTGGATACTTCCCAACTCTAGTTTTCAACAACTCCTTGCTAGTTTCCACCAGGATCTGTAACTGTGATCATAAAATGGTATTCCACCTTTGGTACAATGGTATTACATGAAGTCTCTGATGCCTAGCATAGATACCAATTTACTACTAAAGGTGTTTTAAGGTCACAAAGGTTTTTCTAGCTACAAAATGTGGAAAAGGCTTTCAAGTTATAGAATTGCTTTTTCAAAGTTGTGGAACCCCAATATGGTATTCACGTTGGACTTTTATATGCCATGGAATTGTTATTTTTGGGTTTGTACATCACTATCATGATTACTAACATTGATGTCTAATTACAAGTATAACGATTACAATTTTTAGCGTAGATGGCCATTTATAGTAAGTTTGGAATGCACAATAGACACCAAAGCCCATCTGAATACTATAAATAGTAAACAAACTTTGCAGACTACACTGACACCATCCCAACTACACTAGCCTTAATGGACCACGCTGAAGTTGCTAGAAACTACTGGTGAACTTGATGTCTATGCTAGCCATGCTGCAACTGCTGAAAACTTAGTGTGACTATGCTGGCCACTATTGGAAAAATGAAAATGGAAAATCCCAACAATTTCAACACTACATCTACACTAGGTTTTGTTTGTGACTACATTGGGTTAGAAATGACAATGAAAACCCAACACCATCTACATTGGAGGTAGATGGTTCCAGCATAGTTGAGGCTATACCCCTACAAAAACCCATCAAATGCCAAATTTGGCAATTCCTAAGGCATTTTCAGCCTTCCCAAGCCCAAATACAGACATGAGGCAACTTTTCCCACTTGGGAAGTGAAGTCATAACAACTTTTAAGGCATTTTTCAGCCGTAAAAAGCTACAGTGTGCAAGATCGCAACTCATGGACTACAAATCTTACATTTATAATAAAATTTTGTCTCAAGTTGAAAAATGAAGGTTACAATTGGCAACATGAATTTTCTTGGTGGTGTTTAATTTGCTACATCAACCCAATTAAGTTAGTAGAAGCTTCTCTCCACCAATGCCATCCTTCATTTGTACCCCAAATGACTTGCCTAAAGGGTGCTATGACATTTCTCAATGATGTAAGAATGCATAGCACCCCATCCAATCAATTGTGTTTGAATTTAAGTAGATCATCTACTTTATTAAAATTATATTCATAGCCTCCTTAGACTAGCTTTAACAACTCTTGAGCTCGTTGACATGTTGTTTTGAAGTTCATGGTTAGTCACCTTCCAAGAGTTACTAGGCTATCTCATGACCTTCATCAAGTCCAGTTAAGAATGTTTACTCAAAGCACCTGCAACCACATTCTCTTTGCCTAGTCAATAAAAAAATTGAAGGTCAAACTCCTATAGCAAGTTCAACCATCAAGCATGCTTTAGCTTCAACTTGGATTGATTTATGAGGTAGCTCGTAGTAGTAGTGTTGTCGATTTTGACTACCATAAGATCACATGGAAGATAGTGCCACCAAGTACAAAGATAATGCACAATGGTAATTTTCTCATTTTCATGTACTGGCCATAGTTGTTCTATCTGATTTAACTTTTTTGACTTCAATGTCACTAGATGATTCTCCTATAAGAGCATCTCACCAATTTTGTTATTTGAAGCATTAGTTTGAACTTTGAATAGTGTTGTGAAGTTAGAGAGGGCCAACATAAGCTAAGTTGTGAGGATCATGCCAATCATGTTAAAAGCTTCCTAGCATCAAAGAATACACTCCCAAGGGACAAATTTCTTTTACAAATTAGTCAAGGTTGTTTTCACTCCCAAAAATCGATGAACAAGTTTCCTGTAATAACTAGTCAACCCCATAAATTGATGCAATTCATGCATGTCTTTTGGCATAGTCCATGTGTCAATAACATTTACTTTCTTTAGATTTTATTTCATCCTACCTCCATCAATGATGTAGCCCAAGAATCTTAATTCCATCTTTCCAAACTTACACTTCTTTCATTTGACATATAGCTTATGCTCTTATACTTTGGAGAATACTAGGTCCAAATGTTGAATATGTTCTTCCATAGAGTAAGAGTACAAAAGGATGTTCTTGAGATATACCATCGTAAACTTGTCAAGGTACATATGCAATACCTTGTTCTTTATTGTACAGAATGTAGTAGGAGCATTGCATAACCCAAAAGACATGACTGTCCACTCATATAAGTTGTAACAAGTGACACATTTTTTTTCTTCATTTCCTTCTATGATCTGCACTAGATAGTAGCCTTGGCGAAGCTTAAGTCAAGAAAAGACTCGAGCCCCCACTAGTTGGTTTAATACATCTAAAACCAACAATACTGGATATCTATTCTTGATGGTATACCTATTCAAGAGCTTGAAATCACATCACAACCTGAATGAGCCATCCTCTTTCTTAGCAAATATCACCAATGCTTCATAAGGAGATTTGAAGGATCAAATGTAATCCTTCACTACCAAACTCATCAACTACTTCTTTAACTTTATCAACTCAAGCACAATCATTCTATAGGATCACTACCTAGGAGGGGTAGTTCCTAGCAGCAATTCGATCTTATGATCTACCACCTATTATTCCAACAATTCTTCAAGTAATTCCACTCAAATTAGATCCTTATACCTCACTAGCATGTTCTCGACTTGCATACCCATTCAAGTAAAATTTTCCTTCTATCTTTCTCAAGATGACGAGGAACATCTATTGTGTCAAGTCCCTACAAACCTGCTTCATCATCATAGGGGAAACAATTTGAACTTCATGAAGAGTATTAGTTGCTGCTGGTGTAGAGGTCTTCACTACACAAGGTAGTTCCTCGTGTAAAATAAAAATGACATCCAAATATAGGACAACCAACACTTTCATCTTTTTGAAGAATTCGTGTCCAAGGAAGACTTGGAAAGAATCAATGTCTAGGATCGAGAAATCCAATTTCCCACTCCACTAGCATACCATTACCTCCATGTAATTTAGAACTTCAATGCATTTGATTTAAGATGCAAGCAATTTCTAGTGAAAGAAAAATATGGCTAGCACGTATGTCAAGCAAGGCATCTAATGTCTTTGATAGAAACTACATTGGAACTATCTTTACCAAACACAAACTACGCTCTTACTTCAGTTGTGTACTTTGGACATTTTGTTGTATAATCGCTAAGCTCTAAGAAATTTGTTTAATCACCCCAAGGGTTTTAAATTCTTGCCCACTTTCATTTACCTTAGTTATGCACAATCAAGCTTAAGGTTGATACTCAAGAGCATTCAACCATTGATTACCATTTGGTCCCCTTCTAGCCATTCGTTGATGGGGTTCTATGAGTAGTTGTGAGGGACATGATTTCTTGAACAAATAAATCACCTTACACCAAGATGGTTGGGAGGATTGTTCATGGATCCTCCATACCAAGGGTGCTTTTCCCCAAACCTATTGTAACGTTTAAAAGCCCATCATTTCCCGTTACCCTAGTAAGAAGCCTGGGAATCAAGGGTAACAATAGGACATGAACCCTAAAAGCCAGCACCGATATTCCTTCCTCCAAGCCCATTGTATCTGCAACTAGACTTTTTGTTCTATTGGGATGCATCAGCACCTTTTTTATCTTGCTTTTGGAACTTGGAATCAACCACCTAACTAGTTTCCAATTCAAGTGCCTCTCTATATTATGTGATTTTATGAGTTTTGATTTCCCACTAGGCTCAAGGTTTCATTGAAGAAGAAGAATTTGGTCTCATCATCCATGACAAAAATTTATAACACTACTTCCTAATATTCCGTGAGGTAATACTTGAGCTTTCTAGTCTATTTAAGTTCTTTCAACTTTGTTCAAGCTTTGTCTACGAAAATGCCTAGGTAGAAATCCTCAACCAATGCAATTTTGAGGTCTTCCTTCCCAAGTCTCAACTATCCTACAAGCAATCCCCGATTTCATCTCTCAAACTATGCAGAGCCACCAAGTCTAAGCAACTCCTCCAAATAATTGGGAAGTGATGGTAACTTTCATTTCTTTTGGATATCTATTCATTTCAAGGAAGCACTTCATCTCAAAGATGAATGCATTCAAGAGTTTATCTCAATCACCCTTATAGACCTTGGGTTTTTTAGCTTGGAATTTGTGTGTTGACCAGCTAGAGCCAAACACAACTACCTTTCCCTAAATAGCCAACTAATCCTTGAGCTTCTTGTTTCTTGCCTCAAGCTTCTTCACATCTGCCTCTAGGGTCATCATCCTTTGCAAGATGTCTCCCATAGAAACTTAGACATCATCAACAATGTCCCTCATCCACTCAACCTACTTTTGTGGCACAAAGTTTTGAGTTGTAGAGAGCTTGTGTTTAACTCTCAAATTCAATTCCCGTAAGTATAGAACAACCAACTTGTCTACAAGATCCTGGACCATTTTAATTTGCTTAGCAACTAGCAAGTGCTTGAGGATCATGCTATCAACCCCTAGATGTTGACTCCACAACTCTTGCACCTTGTTGAGGGAGTGACTCCTATGCTCCTCGAAAGATGTCTCCTCATCGATATTAAGGCATTCACATTTGTATAGCTTCTCATGCACTTCCTCATGTGCACATTCCTTTGTATTTTCATTCTCAACTAATCCTTTGAGAGAATTGGAACTAGTGGGAGCATTACTAGAAATGTAACCCCCTCTATTGTGTACGATGGTAGTACAAAAATTGCAAGCAACGGATCATGATCACAAACCACCACCAACCCCCAACCGCAAACCACAGCTATAATACCAAGTGTAATGATGTCATCCTTTGAAAAGCACCATTCAACAATACTTGAGTCCCAAAGAACCAATGAGGAATGGTAGACTCAAGGTGGACTATGCTTCAAAGTTTAGAGTACCTACAAGCACAACATAAGTGCATACAATCCATTAGTCCATGGTTAGGAGTATACTGTATATGCCTTAAATAAACATACAACCAACAAAACCAATGAGATATGCATACATAAAAAATGAAAGATAAAGAACTTGTACACACACATTGTGCCTTTAGAGAGCTAAGACGTGTTCCTATTCTAACATGTCTAATGCTAACCCTCACTCCAAAGAGTAGGGCTATGACCCAAGCTAGGGAGGTAGAGTCTCCCTAACAAGCCTACATATCCTTGTGAAGACCTCCACAATCCTCTGATCCTTGTTCCAAAGGAAAATAACCTTCAATCCACCAACAAGACATGTTTTCCTACATTAATGTATTTGTTTTCTTTTAACATAGTAAAATGTTGAATTAACTTAGATTATAGGTATCATGTTAGCCATATTGATTAAATATTATGAAAAGTTATATAGAAATAAATGAGATTATTGAAACATAATAAACTTTTCAATTGAACTAAGCTCTCGTTAATGTAACTTAATCTATTGAAGTAATCATATGTTTCACTATTGCACCTTGGAATTTTACATAGCCTTCTAAATGGTAGTAGCACTATGTGATATTTTATAAAAGTTCTTTTAAAAAAACTTGTTGAATATTATTCCGTGTAAACATATTTTATTGAAAATTAATTAATTGGATTGCCTATTTACCTAAACACCTTCCAAGCTCAATTAAAACTTCAGTATTAATCCATGGATAAAATATCTAGGAAATTAAGTTTTTTGGGAGAATAATTTTTTTCTAAGATCCATGAAGATCAATTATCACTTGGATCCTCAATGCTCATCTAACCAAGCCTGAGGGAAAGTCGATGAGTAAAAGCCTAACCTCTTCAAGTGGCTACACCCAAGCTCAAACACCCATATTCTCACTTGAGGAAAAGGGACCTTACCATCACTTTCAAAAATGCAAATAATTATTCCCAATGTTTTAAGATTCATGAAGATAATTTTCAAAAATGTAAATACTTATCCCCAAGGATGTAGCACAGTGACCACAGCACATAATTCACATGGGAGCTTATGGAGCTTAACTTCTACCTTTGCTTATAGGGATTGCAAGAGTAAAGTAGCTTTACAGTGGGATACCCTTTCAGTGAATCACATCAAATTTGTTGTATGCTTGAGTTTCCGATCTTTAAAGAAAAGTGTAAACAATTTACAGAACTTTCACAATGGGTTATTTTGTTTGGCTTATGTCTTCTTAAATTAATGAACACTTTTGCAGCATTAACCAAATCCAGCACCAATGCACAATGGTTTTAAAGGTGCAATAGATTCCAATTAGCTTAATAGGAAAATAATGAATCCTAACTAGGGTTGTAATGTGAAATAAGATAAGAAACCAGGAGAAAATTCAGTATCATTGTCACCCTAGCCTTATTGTAATTACATGGGTTGGCCATATCAGATCATGTACATGATTTGCTTCTATTAAGAACCAAATAAGCCATAATACCTAAATCTTATATATCTTTCTTTATGCAAGCAAACCAAGCATTTTTTGGTCTACAAATTCAGTATGCTAATACTGAAACTTTGATCAAATTGGTGGTTAATAGTTGCTCATCTCAGGATAACAGCGGCTGATTGCAGAATGCTGGCTTTCCATCTTCTTGTAAAGTCTTTCCAGAAGAAATTCATTCAACAAAAACATGCAAGGAAATAACATAGATATGTCTTATAAGATAGATTAACTCCGTCACCTTGAAAGCAGCTGTAAACTATAAGCATTAGTGACATATGATAGGGTGATTAACACCAACACATTGGAGAAAGGGTTGAGGAAACCAAATCATGACTTAACATCAATAGAACGTATCTGTTGTTGGTAAATAGGAACACCATGTTACACACACAATCATAATGAACCATGTCAATGGTATATTCCTTCATGCTATCCCTGCTTTTGCAGTTCATAAATTATTAGCTCCTGCAAAATTAAATGGTTTTGGTATTCAAAAATTTTTTAAAGAATAATCTCTAGATTTTCATGGCATACGAGATTCCGGCTCTGAAACACGTTCTTCTTTAAGAAATCTCTGTAGAACATTGTTTAAAAATTTGTTTCCTTTCGCATACAATGCAAGCTGCATTATATCAAGGCTGGCAGATTTCCAATCAACTTGTGGCTGATCGAATGTACCTTTGATGGGAATCTGTTAAAAATTTTAACTCAATTTAAAAACCAAAATATTTCACTCACCCAAAACTATATCATCTCAAAGAAATAAAATATTTCATGTATGAATACATGTTACCTCCAGATAGTAATCATTTGGCAGGTTTGATAAGGCCCAGAAATCCTGCAGTGTTGTCTTTGGAATTGCCAAAATCATGTCTATTCTCTCGTCCATCAAATCCACCTTTCCCCAAGTCGCAATATGAACACTCCCTGAAAATTTCTTCCAGATAAGCTATAGAGATTTTGTTTTAAGGATGATAAAAATAAACATTATTCTATTGTCTAATCAGCCAAGGAAGCACACAACCATACTGTGTCAAAAAATATACAAGTAATAAGAAAATTTGGGGAGGACCTCAGCTTAAACTAGCTTTCAGCTTTACTAACATGCCCCTCCAAAATACATGGAAGAAATGGCCGGCAACGCTTCCTCCTCCTTAGCCCTCACTGCTCTATAAGACAGTATACCAGATTCTTTATTTATGACATCAATCTCCTATGAAAAGCCCCCACAAAGCAAAACCTCTTCATTATACAAGGAAAATGGAGGAACAATGGATAAGTCTCAAATGGCCAAAGAGTGACCATTGTACTTAATTTTGCTCGTTGGGCAAGATACATAGGGTACACAATCTCCTAAACCACTATTGTCTGCAGGCATGCAGGTTCAGCATTTCAATATTAAATTTCAAAGTTACTTTGGCAATTTGACATACCTAGAAATTAAGTACATAAAAAATTAAATATATAAAAAGATCATCAACTTTGACAAAATGTCAAACTAAAACCACCTTGCATCTCTAGGTATCTTTTATTTAAACCTTCAATAGCTCATTTTACATCCATGCAATTCATTTTTGGAGAAAAGTTTGAAATTGTGTATTAAATGTGTCAGTTTTCTAGAAACATACATATTTTCGAAATATACAAAAACAAGCAGGAACCTTCCCCAACTTATGAAATGTCAAGAGGCCTTCCACTGGAACATACAAAAGTGGGGTTTTCTCCCTATCAAAAAATGCCCTGTGCATGCAAAAGCGAATCAATCTCCAGTACTATATATAGTGCCTCATTTCTCTACCATGTCCTTTGACATTTTATCTTTTATAACATGTAGTGTCTTACTTCTATGTCATGTAAATTAAAGAAAATGATTATTACTTGGAGGCTCAATGTTCATCTTGCCAAGTGGGGTCATTGGAGGATCACTGGATGAGCAAAAGCCTAAACTCTTATCAAGTGGTTGCACCCAAGCTCAAACTTAAACCTTACAACTTTAGAAATGAGCACCTTCTCATCATTCCAAAAGATGGCCCCTTATATCATGTAATTCTAACATGTTTAAATCTTAATTATTCTTCTTGCTACATAATCTATATGATATTGTTAGTGTCTACCAAAAACAACATAGAATCTTTAGTTGGGGATGTTGGAACCCGAAAATTTTTTTAACAATAATTAGCCCTAAGACATCTAATTCAATTAGAACTGTTTAACTTAGTATTGCCCACTTGAATTGAACTCATAACTTGGAGTTTCCAAATTGAGTCTTACCACTAGGCTAACACTTCGTTGCAAATAGAATCTTTAGTTAACAATTTATTTGACTAACAACAAATGACTTAATTGGTAAATTAGAATAGTTCTATTAACGAATTAGTTATTTAACATCTTAATGCTCTTGTAGCTAATATAATCCAATAACTAGGATCCCGTAGTGCCCCGCATTTGTACATGTGACCTTAATACTCTATGAAACACTAAGACTTGAACTTGTTTTGTACATGCAACTAGCAACACAAGCTTGTTGCACACCTTTCAGATGCGCCTAAGATGTTCTAACAATCCACAACTCTAGACAATGCCCATACATTCTAGTTGAAGTTGCATTCAAAGATTACAAGGTCAGTGATCTCAAAAATATCATCATTTCAAAGTGAACAGGTGTTAATTAATGTAAGCCTCTTTCATTTTAGAAAAGCCTTTGTTGAAATGGCTTTCCTTTTTAGCACCCATCCAAACATTTTTATTTTCTCAAGGATGCCACCCCACCGATATTTTTCCTTCTTAGTGTCATCCCATATTGTGTTAACATATAATCTTTTGAGGTCTCATTAACATTAACCAGTAGCCCTAAAATGGCTCTATAATGATTACACAAGGCCTTCTAGACACTTGAATCCATTGGTGATGCCCCCAAGATATTGTATTTTCTCATGACAATGTTTACCCATGTCAGATGCATATGATTATTTTTGTATCACCCAAAGCTAGCCAAAATGTATATAATCTTCAAAATTTGGCACGCCCAGCCCCCGGCTTTGCCTAGGTCTCGAAATAACATCCTAGTTGACAAGGTGCATTTTAGGGATATTTTCTCTCTAGACCATATGAAATTATTGATGATGTCCCCTTTGTTAACAACCTACTTAGGAGGAACATAAAAAGAAGCAACATATCTTGTAATAGGAGACAAAACTATTAAAGCACAGAGCCCTATACCTTTGTTGGACAAGAACCTAGAAGTTCAATGTTGAACCTTGTAATGAAGCTTCTAAATAAAACCCCTCTAAGTATGAATTTTATTCCACTTGAACAGTGGGATTCCCAAGTAACTATCCTCCTAATTGCCTTTCTCAATTCCTAAAATATTACTAACTTCTCTTCTAGTGATATCAAGGGTGCTAAAGTAATAAACAACAACCTTGTACCAATTAACATTAAGCCCAAGCTCCTCATGATATGAATTAATGCAACCTTAATTGCTTTGGCTTCTAACATGGAGGCTCTCGTGGTGTGCATGGTATCATTAGCATAATGATTAACCAAGCTTCTAGTACCAAACACTAATTCCTCTTACCCCAGCACTTTCCAAATAAGTTTGGTGGGTGTCCATAGTGATAATGAAAAGATAAGATGACAACGAATATCCCTATCTCAATTCACATTGTAGAACAAAGAATCCTCTCAAATCCTTTTTGCAACACAATTTGTAGGGCCTCCCATGAAATAGAATCATATGCTTCAATTATATTGATGACAATATCAACCCACTTTCCAAGGTATTTATCATCCTCAATGTATCGTAGTAATATAAGGATATCTATATTTGTGATTTTGAGTAATTTTGGAGTTGTTTAAGTGTTTTTCTGTCATTGGGCAAGCAACTACGAACTCACCACGAGTTGCAGTCAACCACAGTTTGTCCCTACAAGTAGTTGCTAGTCACAATTTACCTTAGTTTATCTATTTTGCAAAATTGTGCATGATACCAAGTTAGGCAACAAGTTGTGAGCCACTGCAAGTCACAGTGAGCTGTAGTTTGAAGAATGTGGGCCAAAGTAGGTCACAATATGAAGAATGCAGGCTGCAGCTAGTTGCACCTAGTAGAGAAATAGTGGCCAAAAATATTCAAAGTTTAGTAGAGCAATGAGCTGCAAGTCGCAGTCCAACAATTGCAAGTGTAGGAAAACTGCCTTGTTGATGGATTGAAGATTGTTTCCCTCTTGAACAAGGGCCAAAGGAGTGTGAAGATCCTTACCAACTCTATAATATATTAACCATCACCAAAGAACTACATGGCCCTGATTCCTTATAAACCTCATTACAAGGATATGTAGGCTTGTTGAGGAGGCTTTGTCTCTCTAGCTCGGGCCACCATCCCTCTCTACAAAGCGGGGTTTAGGACTAGTGTGTAGCCTAGGATTAGTCATTGTGTGGTGTTTTGGTCATATTGTGTAAATGGTATGCCATGCATGTGTGTATGTAGTTATCCTGGATTTTTATGTGTACATTGCCTACGACATTCTCGCTATACTTATAACCATTTTCTAATGAATGTCATGACTTCTATTGTACTTGTAGGTGCTATGAGTATTAAGGCATAGTCTACCTTGAGTATGTTTTCCTTTCATAGCTGATTCAAAACTCTTGGATGGTGTTGTGTGGTGCTTTTCAAGGATGGCATCATAACACTTGGTATCAGAGTTGTGGTTTGCAAGTTGAGGCTAGTAGTGGTCCATGATTCATAAGTATGGTACGTTACTCGTGAATTGTATGCTACTATTGCACATAAGAAGAAGAACAAAGGGAGCCACAATCCTGACAATCATCGTCATGGTCCCAATCCTCTCAATGGACCAATTGGGGAGAGCAATTAGGAAGAACAAGTGCACAATGAAGTGCACAAAAATCAATACTTGGATGATGATGAAAAGGTGCCTTTTGAAAGGAATGATGATGATCCTCTTGAAAAGGTGCAACAACTATGGAGCCAACTGTTGGAGGTCAACAGCATAATTATCAACCACTTGCTAGTTGTTGTAAAAATGGTTCATGACATTGTAGAGAAAATGGATGTATCATACCTACCAGAGCTAAATTCAAGTGTCAAGCACAAGCTCTTCATGGCCTGAAATTTTATGCTATGGAACCATGTGAAGCATATGAGGGATGTTATTGTTAAGTTTTGTAATGTTTAGATCACTAGGTCCAAGACATTAGAAACAATTTGATAACTATTAAAATCAAAATAAATATACACTATAAATATAATATAATCCATGATGTGATATGTATTATACTTAAAATATAAACAAAGAATATAATAGAGAAGAATAATATTAAACCAAGTGTCTCCATTATTTTATTGTGTTGTATTGTATTGTTCCCTCCTAGGAAAACCAGAATCAACACTTATATAGATGTAATGGAACAGTCATGTCCAAAGAGTGAACTAACACAACAAATAATTAACATTAGTTTAAAAACATTAGAAATATATTTTTACATAACTAACTATAAACTTTAAGTCATATAAGACAAAATACCGTAGACGGTGTTGTACACCTTGATAGTGTATACAAGTATTCACGATGTTGCCAAATATAGACATCAACTAGCATGTTAAGCTCGCTAGAACACATCAAATCTTTAACAATTATTGATGATGTCCAAGTCCCTATGCAAAGGTTGACGACCTTAGAGGTGAAGAATGAGGCAAGAAGTGCAAAACTTGAGAACCAATTACCTATATAGGCAAAAGTAATCATGTCTAAGTCTGGGTGGTCCACACACAAATTATGGGCAAAAGAACCCAAAGCTTATAAAAGAGATTGCGATGATAAGCTCATAGAACGCCTTCCTCTATGAGATGGGAGTTGTTTCTGGAGATAAACAAGTCCAAAGTTAGCATTGCTTCCCAATTCCTTGGGCAAGTTGCTCAAACTTGGTGGCTTAGCATTGTCTAGGAGATATGGTCCAAGATAGCTCAAAGGTTGATAGAGACATGGGAAGAGTTCAAAATTGTCTTGATCGAGAACCTCCACCTAGGTAACTCCATTGGCAAAGCCTGGGTGAAGCTGAAAGGAATCTAGTAGACTAGGAAGCTGAAGGATTACCTCAAGAAGTACCAAGAAGTGGTGTTGCAAATCCTCATTATTAATGACGAGACCAAAATTCAACTTTTTCTGAATGGCCTAAAACCCTGAGCCCAACAGGGGATCAAAACCCACAAGATCATGGAGTACAAAAAAGGTGCTTTAGTTTATCCATCTAGTCTTCAACCTCCTATGGCAAATAGAAATTGGTAAGCCATAGGTCATGGAATTGGTCATAAACTATATGAGCCCAATTTGATTCAAGCACAACATGTAGCTTGTATCTACAGAGGATAGTCAAGCCTCCAACCAAACCTCTAGAAAAAACAAAGAATGCTAGCAGAACTAGCGTAAAAGGTCCCCATGATCCCTCATCATCTTCATCTTCTACCCAAAAAAAACCATATCACAACCATTATCCTTAACTAAATCTCTAAGCATATTTCTCCTATATTAGGTACCATGTCCCCTGCAATTTCATGAAATGATTCTCATGATGAAACCTCTTGCATAAAACCTCCTTGAGGGCCTCTTGCTTCCCCTAAATCAATATCATTTTGAGCTTTTCACTACTTGACAAACACACTTGCAGGTTGGTCATTCTATTCAATGATAATCCTAGAACATCAATCCTCAACCAATCTCATGAGATAACATTTATGAGCATTAGAATAAAGAAAAGAAACAACTATGAAAAGACACAACAATTATGAAAAGTTATAAGCATTAAGGTATGATAAAACAATGTAAGTACACACAGACAATGAAGGGGATGTGAAGTAAGAGAGGATGTGTACATAACCAAGTACACCCGAATGGAGTAAAAATAATGGAATAGTCTCTGTGGGTAAGAACACAAAGGACACCAACTATGTAAAAGAATTTAAAACCCAAGTTTGTAACAACCTACTTTTTCTTATGTTCTTGTCTTCATGTTTGGGGCAATGATTGTGAGTGTGCTTTGTTATGATAATGCATATAGTTTGATTCTAATTTGTGGATTTACCTATGATTTTATACTTATAATGGACTTGAGTGATTTTTACTATGCGCTTGTGATTCATGTGCCTGGCTATTGATTTGTAAATTTATCTATGATTTGATGACGGTGATGGATTTGAGTGTTATTGATGTGCTCGTGTTTACAATTTGAATAATTTGGTGTTGATCTAGTGATTTATCTATGATTTGATGATGGTGATGAATGTAAGTACTATTGACGTGTTTGTGTTGATAACTTTAAGCATTATTGATATGCTTGTGTTGATGAGTTTAAGTGCTATTGATGTGCTTGTGTTAATGCATTCAAGTGTTGTTGATGTGTTTGTGGTGATGGATTTATGTGCCATTGATGAGCTTGATGATTTATATGATTTGTTGTTTACTTGTCAATCTATTTATGGATTTTGGAAAATGAGCAATGCAACATACAATAAATCATATGGCACATATTAAAAATACTCAAATCTATCTATGGATTTTGGAAAATGAGCAATGGGTCCCTTGCTAGCGAGTGAATCTCCATGTTTGCCACCCCCGCAAGAGGTGACCGTCCCGCACTTAATGATATCCAATTGTGGTCAAGTGCCCACAGAAACAAACTTTCCAATGAAGCTAAGCCTCATCATTTACATGCCCTCCTACTCTACTCCCCACATTTGCAAACGAAACATCACTCAAGAACATGAAACTGCATCAATACACCCCATCTTGGGATTTCACTTGTCTGAGCCAAATGGAGCTTGGCCATCCCCGAATATGCTAGACCTACTCCCCTCCACACCCACACCTTCTGTGCCCATGACACCCTTGAAACCACCCACACTATCCTCCGCCCCTCTAGACTAGCCCCCCAAGCCGCCATAGTCACTACTCCCTCTAGTCTCCACTACCTCAAAACCCTAACCAATGCCATTGTTGCCATCACAACTATTTTCACTACTTCCACCTCCCATTAGGTTTTCCTTCAAATGAAAGGGATCTTACTATTAGTTTATCATCTTGAAGTGAATTTTTGAGTATTGACAACCTGGTAATATGTTGGAGCAAGTTCACTCTACTAATTAATCACCTTCAAATACTAAATCCAAATATTATGAAAAGACAATTAATTTGCTAGAAAACAAGGAAAACTAGCTATCTTTAATTAATCAATTAGAAGATATAATAGGGTTCCCGAAACCTATAAACATCCAAAACCTTTCTCCCTCAAATGATATTGTAGAGCATGAGGCTCTACAACCACACAATGGTTGTTCTTAATGCAAGACAGCCAATGGAAAATCTCTCCCACAACCCAAGACTAAGATCTTAACTCAAAAGTAAGATACAAAAGAATAGAGCACACAAGCCAACACAACATACAATTCACTTTGGAGCTACAGTCACCAATTGCACTCACTCAATGTGCTCTCACACATACTCTTGCTAAGCTCTTCACACTCAAGAGCTCTCTTTCTCACTCATGGTATCAAGAAATATGAATTACATCAATATTTATGGACAACATGAAGACAAGAAACCTAGAAACCTTCCCTCAACTCAACTTGAGGTTCTTCAATTGTTTCCGTGGTCTTCTCACCTTCTCCCCGATTGTTTCTATTGTTTTCCAACTTACCTCGACTATTTCCCAAATTGGGATGGACAATATTGAAAGTTTCCTTGACCATATGTGTGTCTCTAGCTTTGGCAAGACATCTCCTATCAAAACCAGATTTCAAGGGAGACATCTCCTCTTGGCAAGAGACATCTTATGCAAGACATCTTTCCCAAGAAGACAACAAATTCAACAAGACAACAAATCTAAACCCTGAATGAAGGAAAAACACATGGAAGCAATCAAGAAGAATGTGGTAGAATAAGGAAAGTCCAAGGAAGATGAGAACACCCATTGATATAAGGAAGACTAAAGTTCCAAATAATGAGAAATATTACAATTCATTTTAGTAAACAATGAAATCATAATGTAAGCCTATGGTGATGTAAAGATAATTCTAACAACGATCTTAGCAAGAACATATTTTATCCTTGTAATTGATTCATTTTAGAATCCACTTCTACAACATATTCTTCTTTCCAAAATTCACTTCCTAGGCCTCCCACAAAGGCTTGAGAAACTACAAAACCAACCATCAGGACCAAAAGCAACAATACCTACGGCCCCAAATGGGGAGACATAGGAGCAACCCTTAACTCCTTCAACACCACAACATCACAAGTCTATTGGTCTAGAAACACGGTTAGATCTGATTCATGTGATGCTAGGATCTCCTACTTTTCGACTTCATTCTTTACCACAAAGATTTCAACAATAGTGTTTTGTGCATTATCCATAGGATACGGGCTCACTTTGACCTCCAATACATGCTCTCTCTCGACCAAAACTTCAAATTGGTTTTTTGATATCAGAATCTTTTCTTTATCCAATGGTTTCTTAACATCTTAGTCACAACCTTTCTTGCCAACAATAGTAACCCATGATGAACCAAGATTTGAACCACTAGTACTGGCATTCTTCGAAACGCCATACCCAACCTAGATTCCCTCATGTTTCATTCGTATCCTATGTTCAGATGTGTGATGATTTCGTTTTCCACAAAACTGATATCCTTTAGCATCCGGATGTTTATTTCTCTGCCCAGTCTACTTCTTCATATCTACATGATCCACTGGAACATTTTCAAACTCCACTCTTCAGCTCTTAGTGTCCCTAGTTGTTTAAACAAAATTTCAAACATTGGCAAAGTTGTCTTGAAATTCCTCTAAACACAAAATGCAAAAAACCCATCCTAGATTTATTTGCAATAAATCTATCTAGAGTGATAAACTCACTGAAAAACCCCAACAAGGGTTTGCAAAAACTAGACATTCCAACTCTCCCAAGGTAAACCATGAATCTTAATCCACACAGGGACATAATTAAAGAAATCTACATCACAATGAACGTCTAGTCTCCAATACATCAAGGTGAGGCCTCTCGCACCAAAGAACCAAGGCCCTTTCTTGCAAAACTAACTCCCTGTCTGTAGAATTGAAGAAAGTGAAAAGTAGCAAATTGCCTAACGAAACCCAAATATTCACTAAAATCTTCCAAGTAGTAGCAGCCCACTTCATCAACAACTACAGATGGGATCAAGGGCTCGAAGACACAAATTTGCCAATCAAACTCATCTCCATTTCATCAACCCACTCCAAGAGCATCATCTCAACAATCTTAACCCTAAGCTTCCCCTCAACCCAAGAGACCTCTTCAATACCCTATCCCCCATACTCCAACTACCTAGGTATGGTGAAGCTCTAGATATCCCAAATCTTTACTTTTCAGCCCCTCCCTACAAACTTGCACTACTCACTCCATCATCTGTGTTGTTCTTTCCAACTGAGTTGCTCCTTCCATTTGTGTCAATCGTTCCATCCTTACCCTCATGACTATCATTTGTTGTAGTCCCATCCACAATGGTCATTCCTTCCCTATCATCATGAGATCAAATCACCTCCTTTCTACTTGCTCCTCTAATTGCTTTTCTTGCTCTGATGGTCTCTCTTGCACTTGCCCCTCCTATCAACTCTAGTCCTCTTGGTTCCACTTACTCCTCCAATAACTCCTACACTTACTCCTCCAAAACACAAGATCTTTAGATAGTGATACACTAAGCACTACTTCCTTAGAGAATTAACTCTATAATGTCAAAAAAAATAAAAGTCAAAAATATTCAATGTGTGAAATGACAAAGTCTAAGGTTTAAAAAAAGAACTTATGCCCCTCAACGTAATAACCGTAGAGAAAAGCTCATTCAGGAATTTCATAATCCATTGTAGGGCATCCTAGTGGGAACACAATATATCAAAACATGAAATCAGAATTTTGGTGGCTAGGAATGAAGGCAGATGTAGCATCCTTTGATACCAAGTGGCTCGCAAACTAACAAGTCAAAGTAGAAAAAAGACACCCACTGGTTTTATTGTATCCTCCTGAAATGCTGGAATAAGAATGGGATATAATCAATATGGATTTCATTGTTGGGTTATCAAGATCTCATAAAAGAAATAATTATATCATTGTGGTTTTAGACAGGATTTTTCAAATCAGCATACTTTATCCCTGTTAAGACAACCTATGGTGCAGAAAGAATAGAAAAAAATTATATCAGTAACATCACTAAGTTGCATGCAATTCCTGTGAGGGTAATTTCTGATAGACACAAGATTCTTATTTCTATTTTTTTAAAAAAAAAAGGACTCAAAAAGCATTTGGAACAAAATTAAATCCAAGTAGTACTTATCATCGTCAAACAGATGAGAGTAAATCAAGTGCTACAGAACCTTTTAAGTGCTTGTGTCCTTGATAACCCAAGACGTTGGAAAAAGTGTTTACCTTAGTTGAGTTTTCCTATAGTAATAGTTATGACCAGTGTATAGGTATGGTTCCCTCTGAACTTCTCTATGAGAGGAAATCCAGGGTTCCTACTTCTACGAGTGACCTGGAAGATAGAGTTATAACTAGACTAGATTTAGCTCTGGATATAGAACAAAAGATGAATACATCATTTTGGTGCAGCATCCAACGTGATTATAGCAGCTACTTTAAGACAATCTTTCTTGCAACATACCAGAAAGAACCAGATCAAATTTTGAGCATGCCAAGTTTCCACCAGTGCCAACATTCACATCAATTGCAGATGTTTCAACACGTAATTTACTGCTTTCTAAATTTGTGGACTCTCTGTTCAATGATAAAAGAGAGGTCAGGCCAGTAACCAAAGGCCCACGTGCAAGAACCTGCAGAGGAAAAATTAATCATGACCCTCTTTTGAATAGAAAAATATATAAAGAACACAAAGAAATGATTTCATGATATTTGCTTTATTATATGTGAACTCTCATTAAGAAACTGGAAAGAGAAAACAGAATAATGACATCTTTGGTTCGCGTAGCATACTGCTTTCGTTGGTTCGATGTGTACATTATAATAGTCTGCCGGTAGTATCATTCTGTTGGGAGAGACATACAAAGTCATATCTGGCATATCATCATCTACTACAGCTGGACCAAGTATATCACCAAGCAAGGGGCTGATTCGTTTTAGGTGAAACCTAGCAACATCAGGTGTTAAATCAATCTGAAACAGAACACACAGGGAATAGACTCAGTTGCAACCTTTAAAAATGGTAATAATAACAAATCAGCGTGGCACCTTTCAACTTTGGGTATCAAAACATCAATAAAGTACTCGTCTTTGTACCTCAATTTTTATTGGATCAACGAGTGCTATCTGAATCTTTCTTGGAAAAACAAAACCTCCAGCTTTTAACTCCATACATTCTGACCATAAGCCTAAGTGCAGAGGCAAAGATCTAGCAACATGATCAAATAACTTGTTGCTATCAACGTATTCCTTTGCCAAATCTCCTAAGAGCATATCAACATGAATTTGACTGCCTACAACTACAGCCACATCTTGAGGAAGAAGAAGTTTTCCCTTGGAGATTTTAAGATCTCCACCTGGTGCCTTGATAGTCAAAAACAAAGCAACATCAACAGATGGTGAAGTCATTTTCTTGTTAAAAGATTTCTTTTTGATTGCTTCCAATTTTTTTCTGTGTATGATAGCAAGGGCCAAGCGTAATATACGAGTTCCCTCCTCCTCTTGGAGATCAACCATTGGAGAAGTGATTGAACAATCTCCTGTTATAAGATACATGTGAATTCCAGACAGACAGACAAACAAACAAACAAACCAAATTTCTACAGAAACTAACACATTGTTTCATTCTTGCACTTTTAATACTCAAATTTGAATAATCATGTGTCATCAACGAATCATCAATATTTAGCAAATAGGAAAACACATTATAACCTAAGAAACAACCTTACTGTCACACTGAAGTAAGTATTCCATATATGTTGATGCACTAAGGGTGGGATTCAATACGTGTTTACAGAGAAAGGTTGTGTGATTGGTCATGCATAGACAACTGAAGAACAAACTTAATATAAATTAACCTACCAATGCCATAGGTCTCGATGCAACACATTTTGTTTATTGCAGTGGGATATCTTAGTCCTAGTTATACATCACTGGCTGGATGTTTATGGCACACATATGTGGTAAGGGGAGCTTAACCTTCCATTTTTGTTTCATCGCTATCAAACTATGACCAGCACGCACAAGAAACTAATGTCTTGAACAAAAGACTCAAATGGCTGAATTCTGCACAAGTTAATCCATGATCCTACACACATTCATGCATCCCAACCAACCCATTTGTCACACCCTAAAATTCCTAGGGTTGTGAGAATAGATGAAATCAAAGAATTAGCTACATCATACAAGAAATCTACATTTAAAAGGATGATAAAATACATAATCTACCCTCCTAAACAAGAAACTCTAGGTAAACAACAATTCATCATCACGATGCCTTAATCACATTAATATGGACTAACCTGTTAAGTAAGCAAAGGATTTGACAATGATTTTCTATGGTTGACTATCTACCTGATTTCATGGACTATATGTATATTTTTACCGTGTCTTTAGGTTGGCAAATGTCTTAGCATACCCCCTTGGGATCAAACCTGTGACTTCCAAACCACATGGCACATACTCTTAACCAAGTAAGCTATACCTCAATGACAATAATTATTTGGGAAGAGAGTGTCAAAACCTAAAACATTTTGACCATATATACCTCTAGCACATATAGCCAGCACAATACTTTCCCTTGCATAACAAAGGGCAGTGCTGGGGAAACGATGACAGGCAAGGAACAGCAGGAACAGCAGGCGGGCGCCAGCACGCAGGAACAGCAGGCGAGCGCCGAAGCGCAGCAGCAGCAGGCAGGCATAGGAGAGGAGAGTCAAACGAACGTAGGGGTGGAGTTTTAGGCGAACGCAGGGGTGGGCAAAGGCGATGGGGAGAACTCGATCTAGGCCACACAGGACCACGGGGGGAGGGTTGCAAGCGCCGGGTGGGGGTATCGAGGCACACTCCGAGGCCGACCACACCCTGCGCCTCCAGGTCAGCAAGCCCCCGATGGAGGGAGTCCACACCATGCAACGGAGCCTCATTGGCTGTTTCGTTTCCAGGGGTGCTCGCCTGCGAATGGAGTTAATCCGCAAGTGGGTGCAAGAACACTGGAAGGTTGGCCAAGTGGAAGTCCGAAGTCTATCCGAGGATTTGCTTCTATTCATCTTTCCGTCCCAGCAGGCTAGGGACTCAATGTTGTTGGGAGGACTATGGTTTTACGGGGCTCGAGGACTAGCTTTAACCCCATGGTGCCCGGGGGCGCACCGCGAGACAGACCTGTTTGCCAGGGCCCCAGTGTGGATGAGGATTTCTGGGATCCTATGGGAGATGTGGAACCTGGAGTTCCTAGAGAAGGTGGAGGGGTTCTGTGGGGAGTTCATTGCTTTTGATAGCATCACACAATCAATGGCGTGGATGGGCTTCGCCCATTTCTGCGTTTGGCGAAGGCTATTGGATAAGGACCTCATCTAGGAAATCGTTCTGGAGCTCCCAGGCAGGGAGGATCACCTCCAGGTCAAGTTTGAGAACTTGGAGGTTGAGCCAAGCCTTGAACAAAGAACAAAGGCCAGAGAGGGCAAGGGAGAAGGATGTCCATGCTGTGGGAAACCCGGTCACCAAGAGGAGGACTGCTGATTTCGGAGGACATAGCCCCTGCAGCCACGGGACCAAGCCAAGCAGATGTTTGATGGTGGGGACTAGGTCACGATGGGCCATAAGGGCCGACTGCACCCACCGCCAAACCAGCCACCCCCCCCCCACAAC
>MNCI01006791.1:91449-131141 GCA_015680685.1 Gnetum montanum | reverse complement strand
CCCCCAAAGACCTCCAGCCAGGGAAACTAGAACGAAGAGCTTCTAAAGAGGGGCAGCGGACGAAGCCAGGGAAGCAGAGAGGAAGCATTGGGAAGCAAAATGGAATGAAGCCCTCGCCCAAGCCTGCGCCGACATAGAAGCTCAATTTACTAAGCGTGAACAAGAACGGGTGAGACAACAGGACCTTAGGGCAGAGGCTGCCAGGGCCCGCCTCATTGACGAAATCAAGGCCCAAGTAAGGGAGGAATTGACCCAGGAGGATGAGGCCCGGAGACAGTAGCAGCAGGCGGAGCATGACCGACTTCAGGAGGAGGAGGAACATAGGCAACGACAGCTGGACCACGCCCACGAGCACAATACCAAACAGTGGTTGAGAGGGGGGCGATGCCCATACCTCACTCTTGGCATCAGTTGCAAAAGCTCATGGGCTGAACTCAGACGATTTATCCGCCGAACCTCGGCACGCTGCCACCCCGATGCCGAGGCTTCCCATGCGGACAGAAGTAGATGGGAGGCGGCCATGCAAGGCATCCAACAGGCGGCCAGTTTTATGGACACAGAGGATCATTGNCGCCCCGACTGTGCCTGTCGACAGCTACCAACGAACCCTTAATGCATGGGTGGGCCCTGGGGGGCGGGGGACGCTTGCCCCCCTTCAGCCGGGTTGATGCCCCCCGGTCTCCTTCCACCGTCTAGTTTTTCTGTTTGCTGTTTTGCCTTGTGTGGGGTGTATGGGGCTTTCGGGGCCCCCCCACTTGGAGGGGCCATTTCTGATGGCCCACCGATTGTAATCTCTTGTAACATATTTTGCATTTTTCAGTTATAACATCCCGAATACTCTCTCAAAAAAAAACACAGAAATTAGAAATAAAAAGTCAAGGAAATTACACTTTTTAACCTTATCTGTATAAACTGGTTGCTATGAACACAGAATTTTTATAATAACGCTCGGGTGTTGTAGGAACAGATATGTTGATGTTTAACATGAAGAATGCATTTTAAGGTTCCTCAATTTAACATGGATTATTTCAAATCTTAAGAAGAAAGGCTCAACAGCTACCACTAATTTTAGACCTACCGGTTTGCATAACTTTAAATACAAGATCATTTTTAGCAGAAAGACTAGAGAACAGCATGCTCTCCATCACTGGAGATCTCCCAAAGGGATTTGCTTAGAAAACTAAGTTTTAGATCAAGGTATTCCAGTTCATAAAACCATTAGTTTTATCATCATCAAGAAAAATGAACTTTCAAAAGCTATCATTCAGAAACAAAGATTGAGATCTAATTTGGAATATTTTCATTTGGAAAATATGAAATTATAAATAATATATTTCAAAAATAGGACAATCTTTTTGATTTGAGATCATGAACTGAACAATTTGGAATCTCCAATTTTCTGATTCAATCAAATTTTTATAACTATGATTTGAACCAAATTACTGGCACAAGTGATCTTTGAAATTTGGAAGAAAGGAAGTTTCCAAATTTCTGAAGGGTGACAAAAAAAATTAGTAAGAGTAAGTGGGTTTAAAAAATCCAACATAGAAACTAGAATTTAACTACATAAATCTTTGAAACTAGCAAGATTGAAAGTTGAAAATTAAGATTAATAAAGAGGTGAGTATCTTATGGTGATTATTTCAATTATTTACTTTTACATTGAATTCCTGATATTGCTTAAAATCCAAAGTTTACTATTAATAAAATTTTCTTTCACTTGTTTAAAGAATAACTATCATCATCATTACATAATTGAATTTTAGTTGTGTTTTCTTTTTCTTTTTTACTTTCTTTATTTTCCCTTCTTTTTTTTTGTTTGAGAAAAATTATATCGCATCAAAAAAAATCTGTACAAAGAGGGACATGGAGGTTGAAACAAACACCCCTCCCGCAACCCCCCACCACACACCAGCACCACCCACCGCACCCCCCGCCCCCCTCCCCATGGCAAACTTCGCTTCTATCTCCATATGCATGGCAACCTCCATCTCATGAAGCCAATGTTGCAAAAGTTGGTTAACATTTTCTTCCCTGATGCAGTCTATCACTATGGAAGAGGATGCCAGCTGGACAAAAGAGCGGGAGCCATGTTCAAGGGTGGAGAAACCTCTTGCAAATAGGGATCCCGTTCAAGCACCGTCAGCCCAATAGAGTCCCTAGAGGACAAAACGCTATCATCCTGAGACTACCACCTAGAGCATACATAGACAAACAAGCGTTGCTTTAGTGAAATCAATAGGAGCAAAGCTTTAAGGGTCTTAGCCGTGTTCCAAAAGGTAAGAATGAGTCCTAAGTGGCACCCCTATCTTTGCTTCTAAAGTGTCGTGAAGAAAAATTTGGGCAAATTCACCTATCTTGCAAGCTAGAGACAACGGAAAAAAGTGAAATGAAAGTCCTATAATTTCTAGACATTCCCGAAATGGACAAAAAGTTTATTCACTAGTTCAACCGCCTCTTACCAAAGTTGCCATGGTCACAACCTAGGTATTTGGCCACTAGATGTCTTAGGGATGAGCCCCTCAAAAAAACTCTCAGCATCCTAAAGTCTCCAACAAGTGGGAAAAATAATGTCACTGATTGTTAGAAGTGCCGAAACCTCTTGTTGTTTTCAGCTTGGCAGTCTTGTTAATGACATGTTGTAGTGGGATAGTAACAGAGGCATCATATTGTGCTATGAAAGAAAGAACCAATGAGGCTAAAATAGTTTGCCTTTGCTTGTTAAACACCTGTATGTCCAATGTTGAATTCGTGTTTAGAGTTTCTGAATTAAGGGTGACCATGAAGCATTATGTCTCCATGCATATGTTGGGATCCCAAGATAAGAATCTTCATTGCCCCCAAGACCAATTCCCAACAGTTTACAAATTCTTCCTTTCATCAACATGTCTATCTAAATAAAATTTGTCATGGACTTTGCCTAGTTGATGTTGAGACCCAACTCCTTACTTGTGCAATGCCATGCTCTCTTGATAGCTTCAACATGTGTAATAGTGACCTTTGTCGTAATAACAGTGTCATCTGCATAATGATTTACAATGCAAGCAACCCATTGAACCTGGAGCCCACGTACACCCTCAAATTTGCAAGAAAAATTCATGGTATCAATGGCAAGAATAAAGAGGTAAGGAGAGAAAGGATCCCCTTTCTATAACCCATGTTGAGGGGGAGGCAAACCCCCAAAGTTGATCATTAAGATCAAATGAGTAAGCCCTAATGCATTGCAAATGCAAACATAAATCTACAAATGTGTGGTGAAAACTTTTATTAGCATGATATTCTAAAGTGACTCCGAGGTCACCATATCATAAGCTTTGGCAATGTCAAGTTTCAAAAAAATACCTGGGAATTTGGCAACCTATGTTGAGTGAAGGAGATCCTACAGAAGAAGAACTTGGCCCTAAATAAATATATCGTTAACAAATCCTGCCTATTGGGCTTCTACAAGAATAGGTATGAGGGGTTGCAATCTTTAAACAAGGACCTTAGTGAAGATTCTAAGAATGGTATTGCACACACCATTGGGTTTGTAATCTATCGACCTAAAGGGTTTCTAATTTTTTGGATTAAAATGATTTTGGAACAATTAATCTCCTTTCTGACTTGACCCCATCGGACCATAAGATTGAAGGACTCAACAATGTTATCTCCAACAAGATCGAAGAACTTCCTAAAGAACTTAATTGGCCAGCCATCCAGCCCTAGTGCCCTCCCATCTTCATGGTGAAAATAGCATCAGAAACTTCCTGCTTCATGAAAGGAGCAAGTAGTCTCTGGTTATCTTCCTAGTCAAGGACCTTATCAATAGGGACTGAAATGGAGGAGGCAACACCCCTAGCCTAGATTTTTCCCTAGAATTCCTGTAACAACTATGCAATTCCAATGGGATCTGAAATAGTATTCATCCCATGTTGTATCATATGGATGGCCTTTGCACCTTTGGAAGCTTTGGCCGCTACAAAGAAAAATTTTGTATTTTAGTCACCATCTTTCAACCATTGTGTCCTAAAGTGTTCCCACCAGTAGTCTTCTTCCTGCTTGTCAAGCCACCAAAGTTGCTCCAAAGTAGCAAATTCTTCATCAATGAGGTCTCATCCCTACACTTAAGAGAGTTGAATTTGCTGAAGTCTTTGAGTAGCTTTCCCTTAAGAATTTGAATGACTATTTTTCTTGCTTTGCCATCTTTTTGATCCCCTATTTAACAAGAGTCAGCCTTCTTTGAAGAAATCCCCCAGATCTTGGTGGTTTGGGTAGGATGCCTAATATTAATGACTAACTACCTCAACCAAGGCCTTTGGAGCCAGATGTGTTCAAAGCAGAAAGACTGGAACTTCAATTTGATTTCATTCACACTTCTTAATAAGCAAAGTATTGGTCTATGGTCTGAGGCTCTACACTCAAGAGTTGTACATGACACATGCATGGTAAGCAATAGGAAGGCACTCGCCCAAAGTTGGTTGATCCTAGGCATGACACAGTCTACTCCCTTCCTTTTGTTGCACCAAATGAACTGGCAACCTTGAATTTCCATGTCCACCAGATAACTCATTCAAAAAGTAGTGAAAGTTGTAGCTCCCATGTGGCTTTGAGCAATTCCCTCCAGATTTTTCCCAACCATATAGCCTTTGATTAAAGTCCCCAATGAGAACCCATGCACTATGGTCTAGGACTTTGAAAGCCAGCTGAATAAGGTCTTGAAGATAGTCCACCCAATTCTAGGACCCATAAACATTAGTGAGCCAGATCCCCTTATCAAGGAAGAAGAGAGTAAGGCTCCAAGTGAAGCTACTAAATGAACTCCACCTGCATTTTTGAAAGGGTGGCAAACCTCCCAACTTGTCCCCTACAATCAATAAAAAAGAAAGACCACCTAGCCCACTATAATGCACCTCCTTGCTAGAATTCTAGCTTCGTTTCATGCATATAAACAATATGACAATTCACTTGCTTCACGATTTCCATGAGGGTATGTTTTTTATATAGGGTCCCTAGGCCCTAACAATTCCAAGATAAGATCCTCATGGTCTAATTGCAGATTTTTTTATGTAGACCCCTTTCAAGGTCGCCTAAATGCCTAAATCTAACTCTTATTTGGTTTTCTTGTCCCAAAGTTCCTACAAACAAGGTCTACCATGCTTCTTTATATGGGTAAACCTTGAATCCTTCATTATTATCCATGAGGAGTTATTGTCAATCAAGCTCCAAAGGAGGGGTGGAAAACACCTCAAGGAGGTGACACAACAACCAAGGGGATGGAGCTCCCCCAAAGGGAAACCCAGAAACCCTGGAGCATTAATAATTCACCAACTGGCTTGGGAAAAGGACCATCGCCAGCTAGATTGAAGGAAAGGACAAGAAGGACAATGCCCTTATTGTCTGGTACTTTTGTTGAATCTTTCACTAGCTCCTCCTAAACTTGGAGCAGAGAGAATCTATTACCCGAACACTTATTCAAAAATGAATTCTTCATGGTGCCTAGTAGATCTTGGTCTCTTCTAGCAGGGGTGTCAGTTGGCAACTTTATGCCACCTAGTTGCTAATGTTGTGTGCCCTTCTTCTACACTTTCAAGGGCAATGTACCCTAGGCCACCTTGGCCCTTGCTCCCCACAACCTGCGAATCTGTGGGTCCCTTATTTTGGTTTTGTCCTTTCATTTCCTATTACAAGCAAATCCTACAATCAAGGGCCTAGTGGTTACTTTTCCTGCAAAAATCATATCCTTTCTAAAGGGCTGGTTGGTTAGGCCTATTCTTGTCAGAACATTCTCATATTCCCCCTTGAGAACTTCTTCCCACTATGGTAACTACATTTGGATTTCCTATAGAAATCAATCTTTTTCAAGGGATCTCCAAACACAAAAACAAACGAAGCCCATGCACTTTTACATGGTTGTGAACCTATCAATGGTTATGAACTCTCCAAATTACCAAGCAAGGGTTTGAAGGAAATCATCAACCCAATACTCCCAAGAGAGTCCATGAACCATAATCTAGATCAAGACCGTTGTGAAAATATTAGGATTGCTACAAGCACCTAAGCACCAATGTGTAAGCGTGAGACCACAGGTCCCAAAAAACCAGGACCCTCCTTGAAGAACTTTATCTATTGAAGAGATTGAAAAACAAAAAGCAAAAGGTCACTAGGTAAGGCCCTAATGTCAACCTCTGCAACACCCCAAGAAACAACATTCCATTTTTTTACTAGATCTAGTCTCAAGAGAAGGCCCAAAGACATAAATTTCCCTATCAAACTCCAATGAAGAACAGGTAAACCCCTCGACATCACATCAAGGTTCATTCAAAGGCATAGCTTACCTGAATTGAGGCGAGCAAAGTCAACACCATCTCCTGGTTTCTAGTTTGCAAACCAAGTGCTGGAGAAACCCTCTCTTGCCTTCACTTCATGCCCTTTAGCCTCATTTTCGTACAACTCTCATGTCCTCCAACTCTCATGTCGTCCACACTCCATTGCCACATTTGCCACTACTACACACCAAGACAAAGCTAACTACACCATTACCCTTCATGCCTATGTCCTCCGAACTGTTGTCCTTTGCACCTATGTCCTAAGCACCATTACCAATGGCCCCATCAACCACCTTGCCTTCTCTCCCAATGTCATCGCTCACTGCACTATCAATAACTGCATTGTTGCCTAGCATGTCAACTCCCATTGCACCATGGATGCTCCCCAAAGCATTCAAAACACTCCACATTTCCCCAATCCTCATCGTTTTTGTTACATGACCAACATTCTTGGATAATCCAATTTTCTTAACGTAAAATGACTTCAAGATTTATATCATTTCTTTATCCCATGTTTAAGTTTTGATCACAGCATATATAAACTCGCAATTCATAATTTCAATTTTTTAAATGAGTCCGCATGGTATTTGTAAGTCCCATGTAACACTTTTGCAGTTATGCAACACTATCTAATATTTCTATACAATAATGTTCTACAAGAAACTTTCTTCCTACTTAGTTTTCTCCAACATATCATTGCAGTTTTTTGTGAAACTTCTTTTCAGAAACCATCGTCACTTTCTTTATAGAACTTCTACAACTATTTCAACTCTATTACTTTTCATTGTTAAAGAAATTTACTCTTCTTCAAGAATTATTTGTTGTAGTTCACCTCAAGGCCTATTTCAAACCCATCAAACCATATATGGAATCATCACTATTCCACACAGCTCACTAAAACCAGAATCTCCTACAAACCTAACTTCCAAATTAATTTCCAACCTATACAATGATGAGGACATGACCTAGCCCTAAAGTGTCAATCTTCATTTGTGTCATGTGTTTGATGTTTTTATGTTATGTCTTTGTCTATTTGGTATGTTCTCCATGCATTCAGGAGGTTCTAGGGTTAATGGGAGCTTGCATGATGAGTTGAGACTTTAGACCAAATGTCTAGTTGTTAAAGGATCTTCCTGGAAAGACATCTTATGTACCTGCAACACGTCTTGTCTTGCACAAAAGGCATCTTTTCCATTGGTAAGACATCTTCTATACATGCCTGGCTCTCAAGAAAAATGTCTTCCTAAGGCCAAAGACATCTTTCTAAGCATGTTCTCCTTTCAAGAAGGACATCTTCCTACTTCAAGGATGTCTTTCTGGGTGTTAACCAATGGCCATAAAATTGTATTTCAAGCATCAAAGGAATATGAATAGTCTCATGAAAAGCTATACATAGGCATCAAGGCCTAAGGAAAATGGGAGAGAGGTAGGAGAGTTGTATGGAAAGAGAAAGAGTTGCAAGAGAGGAGACAGTGAGAAGGAAGCTCTTCTTGAGCATTCCTTATAAGCCATAGTTGCCATTGTGATTGTGAGTGTGAAGGGATCTTAAGTCCTCATTTATCCTTGGGATATTGCTTCCAACGTTTTGTATACATTTTCCTGTTTGCAAGCAAGAATAAAGAGTTGTGTTTCTTTTCTTAATTTGGGTTCTTGTTGGATTTGGCATCAAATTGGGGTTGATGAAACTAGGCCCACATCATACATCATTTTTTAAAACATATGTCCTCATGTTTCAAGAAGATCTTTCTTTGATAAGATCTTGCCCTCAGTATTTTCAGTCTAATGATGAATCCTTCTTAAATAGAATTTCTTTCCTCTCTCATTCTTCAAGGTTCTTCTTTTTTATACTTTCCTTTAACTTTTATGGAAAGTTTGACATTTTTTTCTTCTTCGTCTTTCAGACTTATCCCTGCAGCAATTGTAACTGATTTTCCTTGCTTTTATGTATTACTCACACTAGTGTAGACCATACCAAAATTCACAAAAAACCACCCAAAGCATGACTGAAATGAAAATATGCTTAATTCATTACTTCAAATCAAACAAATCAGAAAAATGCTTACAACCATGTATGGTCATAATCCACAATACAATGATCTTCAAAAAAACAAGCGTGACATCTTGTTCCTAGATGTCATGGCAAACATTAAATATACATTATATTTAACATTATGTGTATTGAACATGATAGGAAAAATGCAGAAGAAAATGAAAAAGAACTTTATTACTAAGGAAATTAGGAAATGAATTGAGTGTATTTGGGTCATGCTTCAAAGGTTCTTTGAGGTTATCTTCCTCTAGCATCTATCCTTTAGAAGCAATCCAACACTACCACCATGGTTAGGCATAGGCCCAACAAAAAAGGATGGCCAAGTCTATTCTTATCCTGATTCACCTAGCACTTGTTACTCACATTTACTGACTTCACAACTCTATGTTGACATGACCTCTAATTATTGGGTATAAATACCTCAGGTGAACCCCTAGAAAGTTACCTTAAGAGACATGCACATTATTACAATGTGTCATTTTATTAAGGGTCTGATTACAATAATTGCAACTCCTTATTACAAAATAACACCATCCTAGCTCTAGAACGACACTGTTTGAGAACAGGGACATGACAAACTACTCCCCTTGGCTTTTGTTTATCTTTGAATGAATCCACGTTGAGGCTCTTTCTCCATGCTCCAATGTTTTGATTTCTCCTTTGAAATGAAATTGAATTTCTAAAGTTCTACTATTTATTATGCAAATAGAAGTATATGTGAGGAAAATAGCGAAGGAAATTAAATTGGTCATGTCAACAACTTACAGCAATCTCTATGCAAGGACACGAGGTAAAATTAAATGTCTACCAACCACCAATCACAAGTCCTAACCAGAGTTATACTATGTGCATCTCATATTTTTGGTTACCCATGTGAAGTAGGGCAAATCCTTGTTCTAAACTTGTATTACCTAAGAATATTTACTTACCTAATTTAAAAAATATAAATTAAATACAAGAAAATAAGAAAAACAAGAAATAAAATAAGGGTTAAGAAATTCCCTAATTTTCATCTCTCTAGGAATCAACAAATGTTGCTATTCAGCCAATAGGGAAATATGGTTGGATGGACACATTCAGGATAGTAAGGCTTGATCTTGCTCCTCAACTTTTTCCTTATGAACCAACTCTAGTAGCTTGGTAACTTGGAAGAATCAAGTATTGTACCAAATATAATCTAAGATCTCAATGTAGAAAGATGTTGACCAATCTTCAATAATTGCTGCAATGTAATTAGTAAACTATGAATCTTGATGAATACTATCCATAAGCATCATCTGCTTCTAGATTCAGAAATTCAACTTATCTACTCATGCTTTGAAGTAGGTAAAATATGATGAATTGATAAGAGCATCTTTTTCAAATCAAGCTCTTCATCTAACGAGTCTTTCATATGTCTAGTTTTCAAATATTGATGAACACCACTCCCTGCTTTCGCATTGAAATCTCCACAAAGGATGAATGGTACCAAATCAGAACTAGTATAAGATAAGAATAGCTAATACTTCAAACTTTCTTGGATCTGATCAACTAAATAAGATATTTGATAAAGTCTAACATCAGGACATGTTATATCGGCGATCAAATGTATGTTGAACACACATACACACCTTCCTAGTAACTGCATCTTCAATACCAATGACTAGGCTATGTCACTTCTTTGAAATTTTAATTTATTCTTTCTTTCCCATGGCTTGAAGTTTTAGAATTTCAAAAATCTTATCTTCTAATTTTCATTCAAACCTTTATATTATCTTGAACATGGCCTCTCTATAGACAATCAGGCAACTATCCATACTGTGGTTGCAATCATCTTGTGTAACATTCACTAAAATTTGTCTTGTAACAAGATCTGATGAGACTTTTGGTTGATCATGCCTAAATTTGAACATTTTGGCCACTTCTCTTGTTCCCCAGCGAACTATTTTTGCCAATTTATATAAATGGCTCTTGGCAGGTCTATAATCTCTTGGTTCTTAACAGAAACAAAGGTGTTTGGCCCTGCTTGGTTGGTTTCTATTGCTGGAAGATTTGCTACTTCTGTACTAAGCGACACTTTGACTTGGTCCTTTTTGGCAAGCATAGGCTTTACAATCTCTATGTAAGAATCAATTTCGGCACTTCTAACTATGTCATTTGTATAGCCCAAGATACTAGTTTGTTTGCACAATTTGTTAATCAACCAAGGGAATGGCACTATTGGCTTGCCTGACTGCTTCTCCTTGAACCTCTCTAAATTTTCTAGTAAGAGAAGATGTGTCATGTTTACTTGATACTCCCCCCTAAGAATGCCACTTCCCCTAGCTACATATGTTGATATCCGATTAAGGCACTTTGTGGGATATATGTGATATGTGCCAATCTTGAAATATATCTTCTTTGCAGTACATAATTCTATGAACTTATTTTTATCACCATAGCCCCTCTCTACCCGGAGATTTCTTGTTTCTGAATCAGAACATGTTGATATAACAACTATTTTTGTACCTACATTTGGTAAACCAAGTGCCTTAGCAATTGCTGTAACTAAGTATGGCACTGTAACACCTTCAATTTTCACTGTTGCATCTTCTTATTATTGTGCCAAAACTGATGTGTTTTACCCAAATACCATTTGCCATTGGTGGAAATTGTAGACCAAAATGGTTAGGCTTGTAGTTGTCCTCATACTTCCTAAGATGTGACCTCTAGCAATCGTTGAAATTTAATGCTACAATGACAGTTGACATGATAGACATATCACTTACTGTCATAAGATAGCTCTCTAAAAGAGTGACTTGTCTATCTGTTTCAAGAGCTGGTGACACAGACACTTCAACTTGTGCTGATTGCTATGTTTGTGGTGTTGAATGACAAATTAAATGTGACTGTTCCTCCTACTCCTCTACTTGTGGCTCTTGTGGTTTATTCCCCCCTCGTCCTATTCTCCTCTTAGCCCTTTCTCATGTTGCTGCGATGGTCCTTTGGCCGTAAGATTTCTTTTTTGAGCCATCTACAATCACCAAGGTTTGTTAATAAATTCCTTGCAAATTTGCAAAAATTTCAATTTAACTTCTAACCCTTTATCAATCTTTTGGGTTTAATCAAAAATTGGGAGAAAAAAATAATTCCTTATGTGTAAACATGAGTGTAGAGTCAAGGATGTCATTTTAGCAAAGGCCCCAAATTGCAATTGGTAGAAACATTTCCCAATTTAGAGAAGACAGGTTGTGCAAAAAAGAAAAAATTGTTAATGTTAGAACCAATAGATCACGAGATCCAGAAATTTGCACAATGTGACAATGAAATTTAAGGATCGATAAAGAAAAACATTTTTCATTGGAAAATCCATCAAACTATCAATATGGTTGCAGATCCTAAATCATCAATTTATCATATCAACATAAAATAAATGGATATCTTTTCATGATGGTTCAATTAAAATGACTTACCATGTGCACATTAATAAGGAAAGAAAATTCCAAAAATTTCAATTGTTATTCATGTTGGCAAAATTGCAAAAATCATTGCCCTGGTAGAATTCTACAATGTTAGCAAAAAATCACAAAAATCATATAGTGTGTAGTGTTTACCCCATGATGAAGAGCTCAGCTCCACAAGCTCAAAGGATCTAAAATGGCAGAGATTGAGTAAGTAGTTTAGGAGTTAGAGTGTCTAGAATTTTTTTTCTGAGGTGAAAACAACAAAAACTTCCCTTGCCAAATGAAGTAAATGTGGAAAAGAAGAAAGGGGTGCATATGTATATATAGATTTTTTTGAAGACAATATTGTAGATGTGACATTATAAATGCAATATGGTAGTTTATGTGATATTGTACCTACAATATCATCTGCCATAGAAAACCATTTTTGCCTTATATTTCCTTGAAAATCTCGTTGTTTGTAAGTATCTTGATGGTCCTAAAGCTTCTTGGAGGATGCTAAACAAAAAAATAATACTTGGATGTAGTCAGATGGAGTTAAAATAGTCAAGAATGAGGGATAAAACCACAAATAATTGATAATCAAAAGATAGGTACAAGTTGAAGTGATTGTTGCACGTGTGGGTTGAGCTGATTTCCTTCCTATGTTGGTGGGGGACCCCGATTTACAAGATGGGGCTTTCTTTGACAATTGGCACATGGAGGCCACTACCTTCTGTGTGGTGAGGATCGACCTCACAAAAGAGGCTATTGCATGTGTTCTTGGGGTGCAAGTTGGTGGGGAGGTGGTTTTGCCCATGGGGAGAGGCCTCCAAGATGCAGAGGCTTTCTTCCGTGGGTTGATGCTACGGACTACAAGTAGGCAAATGTCTAAGTCTGTGTTGTCACCATTTTGGCAAGACGCGGTGGAGCTAATCAAGCAATTTTTTGTACAATCCAAAAACATGTGGAAGATATAAGGGGTTCACTTCATGGTTTTGAAAAGTCTACATTTGGGGTGGCTGATCAACGTGCCTAAGTTTTTCCTAGCATCCCTATGGCGGTAGCAACCGAGAGACACTTTGGGATCATTCTTTCTTTATGGTGGGCTGCCCAGCTTGAGCCTACATCGCAGGTACACGTTGGGACTTGCAAGTCAGTCTACATCCATAGATGGCAAGTGGAGGATGCTACTAATGGTCTACATCAAGATAGGCCTCTAAGGAAGATGGTGGTTGCTAGTCAAGCCGTTGATTGGCAGGATATCTTGCCCAATAGACAAGATCAAGAACAATAACAACCGCATGCAGAGAGAGACGAGAGGAGGCTACTTTGCAAGTGCACTTGGATGAGTGGCAGGAACAAGAGTACCAACAATGAATTCTTAAGAGAGCTATTGAGGAGGCTACTTTAAGGATGCACATTGAGGAGTGGAAAATATGGGAAGCTAAGTGGCAAGTGCAGGAGGAGGCCTTCCAAAGGCAATTACTACAAGTTGAGATCCAACACCAAGAAATGATTAAGGACCTCCTGCGACAAAAAGAGATGGAGGCCATAGCAACTAGGACTGCTTTTGAGGACAAGCTTCATAGGTAGCTCAAAGCCAAAATCCAGCAAGAAGAGCTCAAACGATAGGTGCAGGAGCAAGTCGAAGAGATGCAACGGGAAAACAAGAGCTTGGAGGATGAACAACTACAATGACAACAGGCCCGTGCACATGACCATAATGCCACTACTTGGCTAGATGAGGGGAAATGCCCCTTGTTATAATGAATATTAATTGTCTGTTTTCTTGGCAAGCTCTCAGGCAGCTCATTAGGCAAAACTCTGCTAAGTTACATCTAGATGGCAACGCTAACAAGGCAGCGCGTGCATGGAAGGTGGAGGCCTTTAAGAATTTTCAACAAGCTACAACTTTCATTGATACTGAGGAACACTGCGATATGCTTGATGTCATTCACTTGCAGCTACAACCCATGTGTAGATGCTCCCAACTGCCTTGGCCTATTTGAGGGGTGTGCCACCTTTTGGTTGCTACTTTCTGGTTTGGTCTTTCTTTTGGATGGTCTTGTGAGTTGCTGCCCATTTTGGGTCGGGGTGGTTTAGGCTCAATCATGTCTCAGTTGGGGTTTTTGGTAATGTTTGGGGTTAAGGTGGTATAGCCCTAATTTTTGGGCATTGCTAACTGACTTGGGGGAGGGGACTCCCTTGGATGTGTAGCTCTTTTGTAAAACTAGCAACTTGAACTGATCAGGATGATGTGGAACTGGTTGTCAGGCATAATGCACAAAAGTTATACAAGTGGGTCCTCCCCAAAGCAGGTTTTTGCCCTTAATGCCTTTGTATAACCACTTTTATAAGTGTTCATGGACACTCAAGGAATTGAATGTGAATCATATCATTCTCCCAATGCACACATGTTGAACTACTATAAATAGAATCCTGCACTATTCTACACAAAACCATCAAATTCATAATCATATAGACCAATGAGATAAAGTGGGATCAGAGAAAGTGGAACGAGAGATGCCCTACCATTGCTATAATGAATCCTATGTGTGATGCATTGCTAAGCAGATCATTATACTTCTTCGTAGGGATTCCAAACCAAGTCTAGTCCTCTTTTCAATGACATCACATTGTATCATTTCAGATTAGCACCATCTATCCAACCAACCACCATATCAATACAACCCCATTCCATAAAAGAAAATTTGGAAATTATCCTTAAGTTTACTAGTAATAAGTAATTAACCATTGACTTTCATTGTTATCATTCTTAGCCATTGATTAGCGAAGCACACGTCTTTCTAGTTTCATAAGCAATGCTAATCCTATCAACGGTGCACCTTCAAGCATGGGTAACTTATCTTTCTAGTTACATGATAAAATTAGTCCAAGAAACCATGGTATTCTTAGAAGTAGAGAACCTTCAAACATGGATGACATGTCTTTCCAATGATACTCCAAGAATAATTTTGTATGTTGAATTAATTATTTCTTATGTTGTCATCCTTGGTAAAAGGCTACATTCCAGCATGTATGGCATGTCTTTCTAGTGCCATAACAAACTAAAATTGTTCTGGTGTATTATTTCCCAAGGTGAAGATTACAGTAGAGATGACATATCAATATGAGGCAGCAGAACACAAAGTGAAATCAAGGAATCAATAAGTCCCCTTGATGTCACACCCTTATCCATCCCTCTTGGTCCTTCATCCTTCCTTCAAGGCTAATGATCATGGATTCATTTTAAGTCAATCATGATAAGGATCACATTATTCCTATCATAATAATCTCTTTTTACTAGAAATGGGGGATTGGATGATCTGGTCTCACTGTATGTATGATTATTCATTCAATGATCTAATAGCATAGAGCAAAATTCTTGTGGATAAAATGATATCATGTATTGTAAATGACTTTATTAACAGAAATAATGACAACACACAAAGCGAAAAACTCAAATGATGAAAAAGTATATAACATATGGAAGATATGAAAGAATAAGAAAACATATTAAAAAATCTGAAGTTATTAAAGAATTGAAAATTGACAAGAAATTAGAAAAGGTATCAAGAAATTGGAACATAAAAAGTGTCAATACTTGATTCACAAGGCCTAAGTAAAACATGTAGCTCCCCTACATTGAGGTTTGAGGAAGAGGTGCAAAGAATTGGGCAAAATGTGGTCTTGGTGGATGATGTTGAAGAAATCATAGGCTCTTAGAATTCTTGCAATAATTTAACTTGTCAAATATTGACCAAAAAAAACTTTTGTGGGTCACTAGGATGGTAAATCTACATGGCACCAGATTTTTATGTGATGTGGGCAATATAAGGTCCCACCCATAATGGCTGAAACTTTGTACATTGAGATATATGATTAGGATTATAATAAATGACCTTGCCCTCTAGTTTTATATTAACTTATCTTATTCTAGCGTCATGTCTTTGACATACTTCTTATAGATTTCATTAAACATTAGAGCTACCAAGCAATTTCCATCTAATTGTTCAGGTTCATTAGATGATCCTTTTGGGCTAGATTGATGGTCATGTCTAGGTTGCCAACCATTGTTAGTGTATGTAGCTTAGTCTAAATTGACAAGGTAGGTAATTTGCCATACACTAATTCATGCAAAGAATACCCTATAGGAAGTTTCTATATAATCGATAAGGCCATAGAGTATCATTGAGCTTGGTGCTCTAATCCTTCCTGTGTTGACTAACAATCCTAGTAAGCATTTGTGTAATCTCTTTATTTGTTACTTCAGCCTATCGTTCGTTTGGGGATGATATGGTGCAGTAAATTTGTGTTCAACCCCACAGCATTGCATAAGTTTCTTAAATGTAGCTCCTATAAAATATGTCATGTTATCCAAAATCAATGTTCTTGGTACTCCAAATCAAGTTACCATGTGTTGCTGAAAGAATTTTGTAGCTATTGTTGATGTGCAATCCTTAACTACAATAGCTTCCACCCACTTTGTACAATAATCAAGTACAACAATTATATACGATTTCCCATTTGACATTGGTATGATGGAACCTATAAATCAATTTCACCATATACCAAATGGTTCTAATGATTGTATCCATTATTGTGGTCCTTCATATCTAGTTGTCATCTCTCTATCTCTCTGCAATCTTTCATAGGATCGTACAAATTGGTATGCATCTCTAAATATGGTAGGTCAAAAATGTCCAGCCATTAGAATTTTTATGGATGTGCATTTTCCTACATAGTGGCCTCCACATGGTCCATCATGTGCATCCTATAAGGTCTTTTGTTGATTCTCTTCTGAAACATACCATTAAATCATGCCATCGCCATAAATTTTGTAAAGATGATCATTGATTTTAACAAAGTGCTTAGCCTAATGGAAAAACTGTTGCTTCTTTTTCTTTTCCCATTTAGTAGGGATTTCTTGAGTAGTGAAATAAATGAGATAATCTATCAGCCATAAATTCTTTACTATAGGATCTGCAACCATTTACCTTTTTGAATAGTAGTTCATCTAGAAATTGGTCAAACAAAGGTTCTTCATCATCTTCTTTTTCTCATCTTAACCAAGATAAATGATCCGTTGTCATGTTCTTGGTGCCTTTGCAATCAATCATAACATTCTCAAATTTCTATAAAATGACAAGTCATCATATGACATAAGGACTTACTATGGGCTTGCTCATTAAAAATCTGATAGTGTTGTGGTTAGTATGAACATAGATAGGATAGCCAAGCAAGTGGTGTCATAATTTTTCAAATGCATACACTGCTACCATTAACTCTTTCTTTGTGCAGGTGTAGTTGAGTTGTGCTTCTACTATACTTTGGCTTCCACAGTGAATATAATATGATTCTTTTCTAACCATCTAACTGTGTAAGCATAACACCTAATGCATACTTGGATGTGTCCATCATCATGTGAAAAGGTAAATGGTATAGTCTAGAGCTTGCAAGATCACAATCTATACCAATTTCTGCTTTAGACTCTCAAATGTCCTTTCAATCATTTGAACAAATAAATGACACATCTTTCTTAGTCAATTGTACCAGCAATTTAGCAATCTTCGAGAAATTCTCAATAAATATGCTATAGTACCCAATATGACCAAGGGATGATTATTGTTTGCATGATTATTGTTTGCAATCTCTAAGTAATGCCATGTATGACTCTCATTTTATCAAAATCCACCTCGACTCCTTTTTCTAAAATTTTGTGTCCTAGGGCAACACCTTCTTGTACCATTTAATGGTTCATTTGCAAATTAAGCTTGAGATTGGTTTCAACACATCATTTCAATACCTGCTCTAAATCAAAACCATATGTAAAGTAAATCATCTATAAAAAACTTCTATTCCATTACTAGTCAGTTTCTAAAATATGGTTAGGACTAATCTTTAAAATGTTGTAGGGGCATTACACAAACCAAACAACATCTACCTCTATGCAAGTTCCCAAGGGCTTGTGAAGGTGATCATGTGAATCTAGTTATATCCACTATACCCATCCTGAAAATTATAATATTAACGCTCTACAATAATATCTAATACTTGATCTACAAATGGCAAAGAAAAGTTGTACTTGAAAGTAGTCATGTTTAATAGCTTGAAATCTATACAAACCCTCCACTTTCCATATTTCTTCAAAACAATGATTAGTGGGCTTACCATTCACTATCCACAATTAGATAGATCAATCTAGCTTCTAGCAACATTTCAAGCTCTTACTTAACTACTTTTAATTTTGGATTCAGTCTTCATTGGGGTTGACAGTGTGGTTTAATTGCAAAATCTATGTAAATTTGTAGTTGACAAATGCATGGGTCTATCCCTATCATTTCATCGTATGACCACGGGAAGGCTATTGGCTATTTGTTCACTACCTTAAGCAATTTCTGCTTCTGTTATGAATTAAGATTGGCATTAACAATTATTAGTTTTCCATTACTTAGGAAGACATATTCTAATGAATCCAGCAATGTCTTAACTTCTATAGCCTTTGGTTCAAGCTTATCAAGAATCTCTCTAACTTTCCCCAATTCATGTTTTCTTCGCATTGGTATTCTCTTTGGGAAAGTTGCCTTCATAGTTACTCCATTTCGTTCATTTCATCTATATAGGCAATTGTGACTTGTTCAACTGGTTCTATGCATATTTTAGATTTGCACTCTTCTTCAATTGTTAGCCATTTGGTGCCTTCTTATTTTGTGACTATTGTGTATAACCATTTTTATACACACACACACATCTCCCATACACATGCTGCATGTTGGGATATTTCTCTATTTAGTTGTCTAAACTTTCTGCACACAATTGCACCCTATATTGTTATACATGATGCATGGAATTCTTTATTTCTGTATAGTTTCTCATTTATCTTCCTTGAAGATTTCCAAAAAATAAGTCTCTAATCCACAACTTAGCATCAATTATGCTAAGCCATGTTTTTCCCATGAAAATTGGAAATTCTCCTTTATTCTACCCAACATGAATAACTAAAAAATCTCCATGATGGGACCATCCACTAATGGTGGTCATCACATCTTCCATCTGTCTAAGTGGAATTGTGATGGATTAGTCTACAAGCTCTAATCTAATGTTGCATTTTTTCAATGGCAATAGGTTCCAAGCCTTATACATATCTTGTGATATAAGATTGACATCTAAACCTGAATCTAAAAGAGCTTTGCATTGTGCATTCTTGCTATTTGTAGGTAGATTAAAGAGCTTCCAAGATCTGTTCACTTCTTAGAGAGCACCCAATTGCTTACTATTTGTGTAAGCATGATGGGTGTGATGTTTCAATTCTGTTTCTGAGGAAGCATGAGCTCCTTGAAAAGATTTTTAAGTTATGGAAATTAGGGCTGGAGCCATAGTTGTAGCTTCCCTTGTTATCTTGAATGGACTGCCAATCTTACCAACTCTTTTTAAGCTTGTCCTAAAGAAAGAACATTTTTTTTTTATTTAGGTTCACAATCGTTGGTAGTGTCTTCAATCTATGTGTTTATGACCCTGATTGCATTTTTTGTTGAGGCTATGTTAGCAGTTCTCCTTGCATTAATGGTGGTGAAACTAGAGAAAGTGAATCAAGAGGTTGCTAAGTGTGATGCATAGTTGATAATGGATATAAGATGATGACTCAACTCATAGAGTTTTGGGTTGGTGGTATTCAACAGGATAGTAGTGGTAAGAGGTATGGGCAAAAGCATTCCCAGGAGAAATAAGATGTTGGACATAGTAGCCAAGAGGATCTAGTTGTCTATAGAGATACTATTGTCTCAATGGTGGCATTGCCCACAATTGTGGATTTTGCCAATGCTAGTGATAATGTTCCTAAAGCTGAGGATGAGCCCCACTACAATAGTGCAATTATTGTTGATAGGGCCATCTATAGTTACCTTGTGAGTATGGTAACCTCTTAGGCATTTTCTTTTTGACAAACTTAAGATTTAATGCAAATGCCCCTAATTCCTATAGATGGGTCATGATAGGACATCATCCCCTGGGATGTTCATATTAAAATAGGTTATACCCATCATCTTCATCTAAGTTGGAATTAGAAACCTCTTCCACAACTACTTTCCCTTTATACTTGTACATGTCACGTCTTGTCTCTTCTTTTTCTTCTTATCTTTTTCCTTAGTTAAAGCTTGCTTGGCCTTTTCTTCTACTATCTTTAATACTATTACAAAATTTTCATATATAGAATCCCACATCTTTTCATCCTTCATTGCAATGTCAAAGATAGATTTCTAGATCAGCATTGTATTTCTTTGAATCATCATTTTCATAGAATCTTCTACTTGTCTCTCAAAAACCCAAACATCCCTTTTGTGAGGAGATGGATCCCTATTACATTCCTCTATAGATTCTCTCTTCCTTAATTCTCCTTCTTCTTTAGCCACTTGATTAGTGAGGCTTTGAATTCAATAAGCTCTCATTTCAGATAATTGCCCTTAGGCATAGAATCCAAGAGCCTTAGTTATTCCTTCTAAGAAAAACCATGCCCTAGACATCTATGTAAAGGTGAGTAATATCTACTTATGGCTACATCAAGGAACTCATGACTTCCTTGTCTCCATCCTTACATCTATTTCCTCAAATTTGACACTCTTACATAGGTCTGGTATTTGTCATTGAAAAGTTTTAACATTGTGCTCAATTGGTGAATAAAGTCTAGTTCTAAGAATTGATATCAACTTTCTACTCCTTTAATCAATGTCCTTGGAAACAACTTAAGTTTCTCCCAATCGTTTTCATTGTTTTGAAGTGCACAAGCATCATAAAATACTTGTAGATGATGTTGCAGATAGGCATTGTAATCTCCATCAAACTTCGAAATGTTATTCATGTCAAGTCGTTTAATATAAATATCCCTCTTATGCCTTGTTAGAATGTAAATAGTCTCTCTAATATTTATCATGGTTCTGATAACTAGTAGGGATTCTTCATAATCTTCAGGTTTGTCATGGTCTATGTTGTAGTGGTGTTAGCCCCTTTGAAGCTCTTCATCATTTCTTCTCCTATGTCTTCTCTCTCTTTCCTTATCTTTCTCTTAATCTTCATCATAGTTCCTATCTCTTCCATGATATCTTCTTGATCTCTTCTTCCATCCTTGTTAGGCATTCTATCTTGATTCCTTCGTGAAGCTCTATCTCTATGTCTATGTTCATCTTCTTCAAAGTTTGTCAATAAGGGTGAGAAAAAGGATAGAGGGCTTGGAGAGTGATGTCAGCTTGCTCTCCTTCTACGATCCCTTGATTCTTCCTTTCTAGATCTAGAAGAGGTCCTAGGCCTTTTGTCCCTCTTTGCTCTACGATCAATCCCATCCCTTCCAAGAGCTTCTACTAAGGCTGAACACAGTCTCTATTGCATCATTTCTTCAATGTATAAGCCAAGAGATTGAGAACATTAAAGTTTCCAAATTCTTCAGGATCTTTTACAAGGAGATTCACTTTTCTTAATTAAGAGAATAACATTAAGATTATGAAAATATACGATATCAGCTCTCTTCAGAATGGTAATTGCTCCTTATAGTCTTGGCAATTGTAAGCATCGTAAGTCTTACTAATTTAGTTGCTTACAAATCCTCTTCTGATGAACAAAGTCATGTTGTACTAATTCCATAACTTAGTACTTATTCCTGATTCTGGTAAATTCATAACCATCATCTTTGGATTTGTTGTATCTTCAAGTTCTACCTATATGCTAAGTTCGTGAGAACTTCCTATTTTTCGGTGATGTTACTCTTTCTAGCAATGCATCTTCTTTTAGTTCATATCCACTTCTCCATCATAAGATTATAATATATACTTATGACTGTTGTTCGTAACTCAATGTATAACAAACTTCTATACTTGATCTAGATTCACTGTCCTTGCTTCTTTATACTTCACTAAGCCACTTTGTCTTAGCTTACTAGGCTTTATGATGCACTTTTTCGTAAGTCTTCCTTTCACTAAGTCCTACGAAATTCTTCCTCATAAGCCTTTTCTTTTTTCTTAAACATCATAACCTTTCAAATGGCCTTCTCTTCTTATTTAAGAAACTAGACCAAGCTATATATGGCACAACATGGATCTTCTCTTGTTATTTAGGAAACTAGATCTTGTGTTGTAGGGATTGCTCTTGTCTTCTACAACACTTGCTTCTTAACATCAAGTCGCTTCTTAAACCTTTTGGTTCTAATGCTCAACTGCTCGTTATGAATTATGTGCTTTGTAATATCATCCGTCATTACTGCATGCTCCCGTTCACTCCTTCAACATAGGACATTTCACCTTGTTAATTTTCTAAATTGTTGTGCTTCATAAACTCTTTTGTATTACGAATATTTGTTGTGGCTATTATTCCAATGCCACTTCTTTATCTCAATAGCTCTTTCATACTCTTGTCTTTATCCTTCATCACTACTCTTATTCATATCTTCTTCATGTTGTTTCCATATGCTACAAAGTGAGGACTTGCAATTTTTTATCTTTCATAAGAAGTTGCGACTCTTTGTTGAATCATCATTACCATTCATAACTGTTATGGATTAAGTTAAGAAACTAATGATTGCACCTTAACTTAAAAGTATACTCTAATAGAGAAGTAGATCAATGATGTTGAAACTTTTCAAACTAATATTCCACATCTTCCCCCTCTAATGGTAGTATTACTTGAGATGTTCATTTACCCTTCTCTTATTCATACTTACCTTCCATGATGGCATCTCTTTTGGCCTAGACCTCTCCCGACTAATAAGCGCTAGCCTCTATGTGTGTGACCAAGGCCAGATCTTAGTAGTGCAACTTGAACCATAGATGGCATTGACTAGTCAAGTTATAATACAATGTTGCCCTATAAGTCTCTCCATCAAAATTATTCATCTTGATGAAAATTGAAAGTAAAAGTCTAGATAAAATGGATCAATGTGAGCATAGGAAATTCTAGTTTTCATTGGTCCATTCCAAGTTTCTTCAACATAAATTTTATCATTGTTTACATTAGTGTTCTTAGCAAGTGGATAATCAACTTTGTATGTAGAAGCCTTGCTTAATTGGATCAGGTCTAAGTATGTGTTTAAGAATATATCTTTTGAAAAGTACATCATGAAACGTTAATACAAAAAACTTGTATAATGTCAACTAACTAGAATATTGACACCATCCCAGGCCACAGCATCAATGATAAGCAACAAGAGTTCGCAATGCCCAATCATATAAGTCACACAAGCGTATGCACAAAACCAAATCATAATTCGTGGATAAAACAATATGTACTTTAGCTAGTTAATGTTAAGGTCATTGATCGTTGTCTTCTTACGAGAGTTAGTGGTACTCAAAATGTATGGTTTAACTTGCAATAAGGCATAGATGCAATGATGTTGTTTGGCTCAAATGGCATAAAAGTAAAACATGGTAAATTGAATATTAAATTTAATTGACTAAGAGACAATGGCAATAAATGCTAATCTAGCCTAGGATGATAAGTATCCAATCTTAGCTTGTCATACATGCCTTGAGCTAGTATAACGACCACTAGGATTACCAAGCAACTCGCTACTAGGCAAACCAAGTGAAGTTACCACTAGATTACCAAACAATTATATGTTATGTTTGAAACTATTCATACTTATTCCACCAAAATACGAACATACAATCGAAATGTAAATGGCATTGGAAAAGTAAATGACATTGTAAAGTAAATAACAAGTAAAAGTAAAACTATTCTAAGTGATGTGCTGCAATGATCATAAACAATTTTGATCTTTATTTCCATTCATAAAGCATGTACAAGTATACTTTATTGGAATAAAGATGTTATTCAACTACTTATGAACATACTCTATGCACTCACAATTAAATACAACTTCACAAAATAAAATTGCAAGAGTCTAAGTAAGAATGGACCAAATGGTTGGTTAGAAACGATAGGTGGCCGGTATTTATAAGCATGACCTAGCCCAAATATATCATATCAACAACATCATAGATACACATAAAATATCATAGGTGCACTACCGTACTTGACTGATAAACTGTTCATCACCTAGTACCTAAATGCATAATAAACCACAAGGAAAACAAATATTCCAAAAGTATTATGGACAGCTAGATGCAATTTAGCAACACCCACAACAATTTCAACATTAATCAAGTTAATCCAAGGTACAATTTTTCTAAGAGGAGTTGGTACAACTCAATCGACTTAAACTCTACCTTAAACAAGAAAAAGGATGATCAGAATGACCAATAGAAACCTCAAAGGAGTGAGATGATTTATAAGGTTTGTGTCACTGCATGCTAGTAGTGACTTGTGGTCAGTTTGCAGTCAATTCACCATGACATTACCGTGACCCATGGTTTACACATGGTCTTATCATTGATTAATTTTTCAAATCTCAAAATGTTCATGACTATCATCATCGTTCATGGCTGATTTTTGTATGTGTTCTACACAAAAGTGATAATATCATGACTTGTAATAGCCATCACAGCTAAATTGAGACCCACAACGAACTAGCAAAAACCATTAGAGGTCTCAGATCAAAGTGCTGCAACCGTTATTACTACTCGCAGCCAACTTGCATTGAACATAAACATTAAAACTTGCATAGAATTGCATGAAAATGCCTTGATTTCCAAAACCTATAACTCATACATGATACAAAAGACAACATAGTGGTTACCCCAATTTTTTTCTGGGCTTCTGGTCTGGTCTACTCCCTTGTTATTGCAACAAATCATTGTGAAACTAAAACCGTTTTATTTTTAATTACAGCTGAGATCCTGCGAATCTATTCTCTTACTTCAGTTTTTGCAATTTTTTGCATAATGTTTATATATCTCAACAATGGCTTATTGGGATGGAGTTTTTGACATGTAGCATGCAAGTCACATGCATTGCTAATAAGTGATATGCAACCTTTCATTAAGTTATTTATAGTCAAATAATTTCGTGCTTAAGTGATACTTATTGGTTTGTCGTTACTGGTAAATAGTGACATCCACCTTCAACTGTTTAACAAACAAACTTTCTATCATATTGGTAAGGATATTTTAGAAGGGTGCCATGCTCACAGCGTTCGTCTGGTTGAATGATCATCCAAAGTACAGACGACAAGGAAACCCAAGAACAAAACACTTCTTATTACCATTAAGTAATTGTAATTGGCAAAATTTAATAAGCTACAAACGCACAGGTTTTACAAGGTTCCAATAAAGAAACTATATCATCGGATTCATTGTAAAAAGGAGTGGGAACATGAAGTTTCTACATGAATGTAATATTCTAAAATAAATGAAATCAGAAAATCATCTTGCTGAACGATAATTATCCCCCAAAGAAGAGCTATCACGATTTCTATGAGTTGCGTTCAAGTGTAAAACAAGTGTAAGTGTGATAAGAGTGACAGGCCTGGAGTGTTGATGATGTAAATTGAAAGGGAAGGTGAGACATTCGCGTATGCATGCACTGCTGCTCCTCCTCCTCATTCTCCGCAGTGGCAGGGACAGTGTTGCTGGTACCAGCAGCTCCACGCCTACGCCCATTCTCATTGCCATTAATGGCTTAACAAGCAGAGCAGAAAATGCTCCAATAGCATCAGCATCGGCTTCTTCGAGTTGTTGGGTGCTTCGCCGACTCAATTGAAAATGTTCTGTGCCTTCTTCTTGGCCTTTGTCCTTGTGTTTCTTGTTTGGCCTTCCAGACTCTCAATGATCGTGCCAAAGAACACGGAATGTGCAGGGCACGACAAACGTAATGTTGGTTTTGGCTTACACGTAAACAACAGAAGGAACATTACCCATGTGTCCAATTAACTATATTACGGGATGGAACTCAAAGTATTGCCTCCTGACAACCATAGGACCGTTTTGTCTGCGCTATTTCAACCTCATGTCATCCTTGTTTTTTTTAAGGATAAGCAAATTTCACCTTAGGTTTATTATTTTTGATTTAAAAGTTTCAAGTTATGGGTTTAATTCTATTAGGTAATGTTAAGTTAGAAAATTCTAATTAGACTATATATCTTAGGGTATACCTATGTTACAATTATTTTGGATTCCAACCAATCATTATTTTCTTTCACCTGTTTATAGGGATAAGGAAACTTGGGATTGGTAGCATGACTCAATGTAAAAGGGTTGTAACAATAAGGTATTAGCCTAATGGTAAGACTCTTGATTTGAAAGTTGTAAGTTATGGGTTTGATCTTGTATTACAATTATTTTAGGGTTCCAACACCTCCTGAATGTAAAAGGGGTTGTCCAAACTAAAACTAGATGAATGCAATATGAGAACCCGAAACATATTTATGACTGAGAGGCCAACTACTAGCCCTATCCAAGAGAGTCCTCCTAAATCATGAACTTTTCATGGGAATTATTATTTTGGTTGAGAGTTTTGTTGAGAGGCCAACTACTTTGTTGCCTATACTTTGTCCTAGAAATAAATAATTTTTATCATAAAGTTGGGTGAAGAGATAAATTTTTTCATGAGAATTATCATTGAATAACTGTACACTAGTTTTGATTTTTGTTTACAATGTAAAAATCAATTCTCAATTAATCAATTTTGGAATTTATTCGTTTGAATTATATAGAAGATTCTTTCACCCAAATAATAGATATATGTTATAAATATATAGCTAAATTAGTTATTAACAATATTTATCCCCAAGACATATAGTCAAATTAGACCTTCATAAATAAGTACTGTATACCAAAATCAAAACTATAACTTGAAGTTCCCAAATTAAGAATCTTACCACTAAGCTACCTAAAACTAAATAATTATGCATAACTCTTAGAACATACAAGTGTTAGCACTCGTTTGGGATTGGACCACCAACATTGGGTGGCCTTCGGATCTCATGACCTTGGCAAGTAATGGGATCGAAGGTGTTCTTTAAACAAGGTTTAGGTGCTTGCTAGTCTCTGGAAACACTAAGGCCCAAATATCTCTAAATAGACTCAATAGTTATAAAATGAACTAATGCGAGTATGTGTTTGTTGTTGCAAATGTTGAAATGGTTAGATTTTGTACAAAACTATAATCGACCATCATAAAGAAATTTAGCTAACTTTGTCAAATATTGTGAGTTGTTGGAGATTCCTATTTTGTTCAATCACTTAGTCTATACGGTCCTTATAATACGTTACTTGTAACAAATAAAATTTTGCAAAAATATTTGGGCACAATTCTGCCAATCTACTCCTAATTTTCCCAAAGAGAAAGTTCCACAAGAAAATTATAAATAGAGCAAGACTCAATGGACTTAAAAAGAGAAAGAAAATAAAGTAAATTTGTGTGAAATCTCAAATATTTAAGTAAAATAAATTGACATGAGAAAACACTTCCCAATAAAGCTATTTCAATTCAATCAACCATGAATTGTTCAAACCCTCTAAGCTCAACAAGCAATTTCATAAAGACAATCATATTATACTACCAAAAATTGCTGCATAAGCAACAAAGTATAAATTTATATTTTGGCTATCAATAGTTGTCAAAGATTGCATTCAACAGAGCGTTCAAAAATTTGATAATTCCAAGACTAAAATACCAAGGTAATACACTTTAAAATAATGAAGGTATTTCAGTCATTTCAAAATACCAAAGATTTTCCTAGATTCTCTATGCTCAAAATAGAAAATTTCATTAAGACATTACTATTAAATTGCTTTTGAGGCTTTTCAGCAAAATAAGCTCTACTATGGGAAATCTTAATAGAAGTCTAATATTGTGCAAAAACAAAGCTATACAAGTAACCTAGGAAAAATCCTAAAATTAAATGCAAAGCATGATATTATCTAAACCATTAGTAAGTAACTAAAACAAAATAGGAAGAAATAAACTCACAGGATTAAAACAAATCACCCAAATTAATGTTTTTAGCAAGCCATTTTACAAGTAATTTTCAATTATCTTTTTCCCAAATCCCCCCAAAACCCTCCTTCAATTCTACCCTTTAAGGCCCTTTTATAGTAACCTTAGATAGTTACAATAATCATGAAAAGTTAAGGATGAATAAAATTTTTTTAGGGAATTTAATCTTAACTACCTAAGGAGAAATAACTTTCATGGGAGGTTATGAGAATTTTAAGCCACATTTGGCAAGTGTCCCATGAAAAATTACAAATATCTAGGAGAAATAGGTATAACTCCCCTTTTTCTTCTTTTCTTTTTTTAAACAAAGAAATTTCAATTTCCCATCAGATGTTCATAAATCCCCCTCTTTCTTTTAAATCTGAAAACCTTACCCCCCTTTGTTGTTTGTTTTCTTGAAAGTTCATAAATGTAATTTTAATTCTTTTAAAACAAAATTTTGTTAGGAAGGCCGTGTAGCCTTAAGACTGCTTTCATTTATGCACTTACACAATGTGTAAACATTCGAGACAGTGTACAGCCTCGTGTCTGTCTTGCTGTGCGCTACTTTAACCATGCACTGAAGGGAAAATATGGCCATTTGCCGTTGAAAGCTCTATCATCGCTAACATCTGCCGACATCGCCAGGTCCCTTGCCATTGGAGGCTCTTCTGCCTACGATGCCAAACTGCTCACATCGTTGCGGCTTTTGCCTACATCATTACTGAACTCACGGCTATGCTTACAATTGCCATCTATCCCTCCTCTAGAGCTTGACAATTGGAGGATACTACCGTCTAGGAACCGATGACGCAAATACTATCCAGGCGCTTTCTCGACACTAGATTTCATTTTTGAAATTGTTACTAGGGTCTGTAGAGTTTGAACACTTCACCGACTCTACCGAATATGACAAAGGAGGGTTTTTACAACAACTAAAAGCATTTTTCCTCCCTCATTTGCACTGTTACAGCAGCAGGGTTGGAGGGTTTCCTCTTGTTAATGCTATCCTTGCTGGCCTAGATGTTGTGATAAACCCTTGCAATGGAATGCATTCAAAGATATAAGACTATGTGGGTGCACAACATATTCTTCATTTATTCTAATGGTGTCCTATGCGTAACCTTGATGATGATAATTTCATTTATTGTTTGCTCTCAAGACTATTTATTTGTTGTTGTTTTTTCTTTTTCTTTAAAAATCCTCTACTTACAACAGTTGCTACTGGTTCTATATTAGATTACAGAGTAGAAAATTTTCTTTTTCCAGATTTCCTTCGATTTCTATACCTCAACATTGCTGAGCTTTGATTGTTAATTTCTACATTTTTCCATTGTCTTCTTTAAAAAAAAAAGAAGAAAACCTATGTATTGAGCGTTATATTGCTCAAAACTAATGCATGCAAATATTGTTTGGAAATTTAGCAACCTCCATTTTCTCTACAACCTTTGCTAAATTTTCTTTAACATAACCATTCTTTAGCAACGTCCAGAGAATCTTTTGTATTTGTGATATTTTTATTTCTTAAGCTAAATTCTTAGTAGCTTCGAGGAGATATGTTGGTGGATAATCATGGAGACCTCTGCCACCTATCACATCAACCCTTTGATAGCTTAAAATTATAGCCTTCCTTATTCTTGCAATAAAGTTGGAAATCAACATGGAAACCATATTTCATTGGTTATGAAAGTAAATATAATACTTGCTTTCAAGTATATTGTTGGATTGTTACTTTTAAAGAAAGTAACCTAACAGCCTATGAGCATTTGCCATTTTCTACTACTGTGCTATTTTCCAATTCTTAGTAATTTTGATTTGGATAAAAATTCCAACATTAGCTCATAAGATTTGCTCTATATAATGGTAGAATTGTGACAACAACAAGCAAACAAACTTAAGTAAAACTTCATAACTCAAAGTTACCCACTAATCAAACCCATAATTTGGAGTTTTCAAATCAAAAGTTCTACGACTAGGCTAACACCTCATTATTAGATATAGTCTACTATAAAAAAAATTTTCCCCAATATTATTAAGAAAATTTTAAGTGATGATCAAGGTATACAATTGATTAACATGCACTTTGAAAATAATTCTTTTTTCTTTATGATTAACATTTCTCTACAACATATCAATATTTTATTAGCTAGAGAGGAGGATTATTACATATTATCTAGTTCTCACATCAGTTGGCAAACTTATGTTGTTTATTATAATGCCAATATTAATGAGTGTGTTACACTCTCATGTCTTAGAAAATGTTGAAAAAAGATTCTCATCTTCCTAGCCTTGTCCAAATAAGATAACTTAGCTACTTGAAAAAATATTCTTTCTTCGATATTTTAGGAATACCTTTCTCTTTTGAGCCTAATCTAAATATGTTGTGGAATTATGGGATTGATAAAATTGAAAAGAAGTTTGATAAATGGAAAGAAAAAACTAGCAATGTTTTAGTTTATTAAGTAGATGCTTCAATCTACTCATGTTTATTACTCGAGTTGTTTGGCTCATTAAAAAATATTTTATAATAGAATTGATCATATTATTGATCAATTTCTTTGATATGCTAAGCAACATAAAAAAAAAAAAGGCTTTCTAGAGTTTCTTAGGATATTTGCACTAGTATCAAAAAAGATGGAGGACTTGGTCTCATTAATTATTATGACCAACGTATTTTTCTCACAACAAAATGGATTGAAAAGTGCATTAATGATAATGGTTTTTGGATGCTCATGTTAAGAAACAAGCTTATGCAAAAGAAAACCTTAAAATAATAATGGTTGGTTTTGTAATAGCTTTCTTCATTATCTTCTTTTTTCTCAAGCCATTTTTATTCTTTGTTCTCCAATTCTTAAACATGGAAGACATGATGCAAGCTTAGTAAATATTAGAATTACAATCATATTACAATTTCAAAAGATATACTTAAGAAAATCAACCCATGATGGCTTCCTTTTTAAGGAATGAGCTCAAACTACTAATTTATCTAGATTGTGTACCACTTGGAGTAAATTTGGTATTGCTACATTTTTCTATCTATATATGTATGATAGATGGATTACATTGATGGAGGCTTCTAGCCTTTATGGTTTGAATAAAAAAAGAAAAAAAGGATTTTGAAAATTTTATTTTTGATCTTGAGAATTTATTTAAATTTGACAATAGTTTGCATTAGGCTTTTTAAGACATTTTTTAAGAATAGTGACAGATCTATTTTCCTTTTAACTCTAAAGTCACGTACAAAATTATTAAAAAGAATGATTTTATTCATAAGAAATTAAATAGGTCCTTGAAAATGTAATTATCACTACACTTTTGGATAAGGAAACTAGAAGATATTTGGAGAGTTCCTACCTTTCCAAAAACTCATATTTTTTTTATGGTGTCTTATTCATCAAGATCTTCTTATCAACACCCATCTTAAACATATGAGAATTATTTTTCCTTGATGTCCTCTTTGTGAAAATAAAGATTCATTTTCCTATGTTTCTTAAAGTATCATGTTGCACACCATGCTTGGAAATGCATATATCTAAAATTTATGACAACTTTTAATAAAGTATCAATGATATTATCCTCGATGATTAACTTCTTTGTTTACTTATTTTTTTTGCATTTAGAAGTATCTTTAGTTGCTTATTTTCTATTCTATTTAGAAGCTTTGTTATGCAGTTATTTTCTAGTAGCAAGAGTGTAAATGTAACCTTTCTTGAAGAGTTAAATATTATATTCTCAACGATGTCTCTTTTTAGTTACAACTTCAAGTAAAAAAACTTACAGTAAAATTGAACAATTAACTGGTTTCCTACAATATTAATTTCCTTTTGTTTTAAAAGGCTTAAAGATGCGAAACTTTCAACTTCTATTACTATTTGATTATTATTGTTGATTGATACTTTTTATTATCTTTAAAATGAGTTTTCTTCTTTTCTTTACAAGAAATCCTGTAGTAAAAAGTGAAAACTCTTGAAGGTGCTTCTAAATAAGGATAATGCCCGATCCTTTTCCTACCCCAGAGGGGAGGTCTATTGGGATTAGTTGTAATTGTAAAAACCTTTAAAGGCATCCCTAAAACTGTTGAGATTTTTTTAGACACTTTCTTTATTGATTTAATGTACTATAAATTTATTTACTAATATTATTCATTATTGTAGTGTCCAAAACTCTCCTTCCCTCCAAAACTAATAATCCATCATCCTTCCAACCCACTCTTTGAAAAGAAAACATAATCCATAAGCAAAGGTTTATATCAAACTCAATAATTCCCTTATGAGACATGAGTATCCTAGCAACTACGTTACATTCCTAAGTGCACTATTTAACCTTTATAAAATAAGTTAATGTCAAGGGTAAGAATGATTAAATAATAATAATAAAAGAGAAGATACAAAGTTTTATTGATATTTTGCCATTCTATTAATACTACATGCAATGTTGCCAGATTTAGTAGGTGATTCTTCAAGTGGAAACACCACTTCATTATCATTCTATGAATTGCCTGATGATTTATATGAATCTATTAGTTAGGATAATTTTGGAAGGTATGTTTTCATGCAAATTATAGGTTATTTACCTCGTTTCTTATGTTTTTAAAATCCTTTAAATTTGAATTGGAAAGATTAAGGTTTGGATGCTATCCATGCTCATTATTTGTAAAACTTATTTTTGCTAGTAGAATTTGTTGATTTGATGATGGTTTCTAAGGTTCTTGATATCAGTGTTTTCAATCATCGTCATGCTTTATTAATTATTCAAAACTGGGCTACGTTTTTTAATTCAATGTCTTCTGAATTTCAAAAGATTTTTTGTTTTATTGAATTATCAAATCTTCCATTAATTTTTGAAAAAGTTGAAATAGATATTGTCTCTCGAATTGGGCAAATCAAGCATTCTAGAATCCTAGTTGTAGCTAGTAATATTCACATAATTTAATATATGATTGAAGTGAATCTTGATTTGTTTAAGTGAGAAGTTCTTCTACATGATGGTGGAATTGATTACGTGTAAAAGGTTGTTTATTATAATCTTTCAAACTTATGTCACTATTATCATTGAGAGGGTCATATGTTTGATTCAAGCTCTTCTATGTTGTGAAAAAAGGTTATGCAAGCATGTCGGTAATAAGCTATTGCAAATGTTACTAAATTTTCTTCTATAAATGTTATAGATTCTACTAAGGATTTTTCTATAGATGTTACAAATTTTGCGATGATTTCTTCTTCTATTGATATTTCAATAGTTAGCCCACCTCTTTCTTTTATTGCTATTCAATAAAATGTATCTAAAAGGAAGGTTCCAATCAAATTAGTTTCAAATAATTCTTCAATAACTATGATGAAACAAATATATCTTCCTAAGATCTCAAAGAAACCTATTATTGATTTAGATCGTTTTCAAATGGTTTTTCATAATAAAAAATGTCAAGGAAGTCTATCTATTAGTGATTATATGCCAAGTCTTCAAAATGGTTAATATGTTAAAAATATTTTAATTGCTAATAATTCATTTGCAACTATTGATCAAGATATTGAGATAATTTCTTTTAAAAATGTTAATTATACTAGCAAGGTAAACACATCCTCTCCCTTCATCCAATGTTAATCTTTGCATAGAATGTTTGATGTCTTACTAATAGACTTTAGATAAAAGTTATTCGTGCTTTTCTTCACATACAATATTTAGTTCCTAATTTCATTCTTCTTTAAGAGATTCAAATTTCCAATTTAGATATAGTCATGGCAGGTAACAAGTATTTTTATGATTCTATAGTATTATTTACTAATCATAATATTGGTCAAGGTGGTGTAGCTCTCATTATTAATCATTTTTATCTAAAAACTTCTCTCTCATGGCAATGATGATTTTGTAGTCTAGGTAATTCTTGAAGGTGCTTTAGGTTCTTTTGGTATTTGCAATATTTATGCTCCTACTAGTTCTATAGATAGAATTTCTCTATGGTAGTTTCTTCTCCAAAGTTTATCTTATATTTTTTAGCTTTTTGGTGATTATTTTAATATGATTGAAAATTCTTATGATAAAACTAATGGAGCTTCTTCTCAGCTTGTAGGTAATGAGCTTTTTGTTTTGTGTAATCTTAATGAATAATTTTATTTATCTAATGTTATTAAATCAGTGTTCATTGTGATGATTGGTTTACCTAGTCTAACCTTTGTGAAGGTAATAATCAAATTTTTGAACAACTTGTCTAATCTTATTTTTTTCAATTATTTTTCTTTATTCTATGATGGAAATGTCACAATGCATAAAGATGCAACTCTTTTAGACCATCTTCCAATTTTTGTTAACTTAGAATTCAATATCAAATCTCTAGTTCAATGTTTTCAGCTTTTCTATATAAATGCATCTTTAATTCTTAGTCCTTCTGAAAAGGATATTTTGACATCTTTATGAAATGCAAAAATAAGACCTCTTGGTAAATTAGGTTGAATTGTTTGGTGGTTTCATGCTATATATTGTGTTTGTAATTTTTCCCACTACTTGGGTAAGAATATGCTAAGAAAAAATTGATGATGAAATTCAGCAAATTAACATTGAAATAAGAAATGATCCCTTTGATATTAATTTTTAATAATGACTTGCTTATGTTTGCTCAGTCAAACAAAAATTAGATATGCATAATACTTAGAGTCCTCTCATCAAGAGTCATCTCAAATGGTTGAAACTAGAGGAAGAGCCATACAAGGAATTTTTTAAATTCTTAAAAGTAACGGTAGTTTATTTATTATTGACTTCATGGAAGTTGGTGGTTAAATTACTTCCAATCCTCTTATTATCAATGATTTTCTTAAAAGAAATTTTCAATGTATATTTATTTTAGAGGATTCTGATCATACGGATTTTTTCTCTAATTATGATCATTTACCTACTATTGCTCATAGTAGTCACCACCATCTTCTTGAATAAGATACCTCTCTAATTGAAGTTAAATATGCAATGTTTAGCTTGATTAATGATAAAGCTCCAAGTTTTAATGAAATTCCCATTGAATTTTTAAAAAATTGTTGAGATGTTATTGGTATGGAAATGTATTGTATTTTTGTAGAAGCTATTGAACTACATTTTCTTTGTCAAGAGCTGAATAGAGAAGTCATCAGACTTATTTCTAAGGAAGGTGATCTTTTCCACATTGGTAATTGGCATCCTATTATTCTTTTGAATTCTGTTTATAAGATTTTAACTAAATGTCTTGCTAAAAGATTACAACTAATTATTCCTCAATCAATTACTGTAATACAAACTCACTTTATTAAAGGTAGGTATATTTTGGATAATATTGTTATAGCTTGGAATGGTATGTAGTAGGCTGATGATTCCAATCAAGACATTACTTTTTTGAAGCTTGATTATGCTAAAGCATATGATAGAATTGAATGATAGCATATTATTACTTATCTTCATAAATATGATTTTGAAGAAAAATTTATTGGGCTAGTGAAGACTCTTTTTTTCATATGCTAATGTACTTGTGGCTATAAAATTTTCATATTACTAATAGTTTTAAGCTTGAACACTCAATTAGGCAAGGTTGCCTTCTTGCTTCTTATCTCTTCATTCTTGCTACAGAATTTTTATATCATGCTATAGAGAAGGACCATGAACATAATTTACTACAAGATATATTGATTAAAAATAATTTTCCTACTTTGTTAAATATGTATTTTGTAAATGACTATTTTTTACGATTAACAATGATAAAGCTATTACAGATTGTCTTTTATCATGTTGATTAATATTGTAGAATTTTAAGCTCTCAAATTAATTGGTTCAAATCTTCTATTTTTTGAAATAAGGGGTTTCAAGAATGGGCTTTGTATAACTTAGATATTTTCAAATTATTAGACATTTCTTTTTTCTTTACTAGATCTTCAAAAAATTTATGGGATTTTCTAGTGAAGAAAATTGAATAAAACTTATTAAGTGGAAGGAGAAGAAGCTTTTAATAGTTGTAAGTTTATTATTTGTGAGCATATTATTCAAGCCACTCATGTGCATTATTCATCATGTTGGGCTCCAAGTATTGCTATATGTTGTTGCATTGATTAGCTTGTGCAAAATTTCCTTTGGAGTAGTAGCCATTCTAGAAAAGGATTTTGTTATGTTCCTTACAACATTTTCACTTTTCACAAATAGGATGGTGGATTAGGATTAGTGAATTATTATGAGAATGATATTATTTAATGTGCCAAGTGGATGGTTTAAATGCCTATCTAGTAGAGAGCCTTGAAAGCTTTTTTTTTCATAAGTACATTCAGATGGAAAAGCCTAAAGGTAGTGATTATTGGAAAGATACTCATTTTTTAATTGGATCCTTTTTCCAAAAGATATTACTATATCAGGTTCTATTATCATAAATCACACTTTGAAGGCTTGGATTTTTATCAATGATTTTTGAAACTTCAATAATATTACCGTTTCTACATTTATGCTAAATAAGATTTTATCCTTGGTGGCTTTCTGTTAATAATGAACCATGGGCTATTAAGTGTTCATGCCTTTGTAGTACTTGGTATAATCTTGACATTTTCTCTCTTTCATCTCTTCACATGTATGCTAGATTACTTGGTCTAAGTATCAAAGTCTTTATGACATTAATGTTTCTAAAAAGTCTACATCTTTTGATCTTTTTGGATAGTTTGGATATAAGTATAACTATTTAAGATTCTCATAATGGTTTTCTTAACTTTTCTTGGATTAATGACCATAATGTTTTTTCATATTAATCCAAGATTGTATATAGTCTTATTAGTTCTAATACTAATATTTGGCTAAGATTCATTTATCTTTGGAAGGTCAATCACAATGTGCAGTTATGGAAGTAGTGTATTTAAAAGATATTGATTTGACTACTCCTTCAAAAATTAGGCAATTTCTATGGTATTTGATTCATCAAGGTTTTTCTATTGGTATTTGGTGCTCTTGTTTGGCTATTCATGACCTAAGATGTCATGTCTGTGACATGAAAGATACATTCATCCTTTATTTTTTACATGTTCCCTTGCTTGTACTTCTTGGACTTGGTGTAACAGGTATTTACATGATTTTCAACTAAGATTAGATGAAGTTGTATTTGATGACACTCCTTAACTTTTAGGATTTTTTCTTCATACTTGACATTGCTTTTATCCTCTCATTCTTTATGCCACTTGAAAGTTTCAATGTAATGTGGTTCTTCATAGAGATTTTTTAGCTAATTTTCTTTGATATTTAGTTCAAGGTAACATTATTTAATAGTTGATGCTTCAACTTATTCTTAAATATCTCCCTTTAGTTTTTCTTTTTTATTAACAAGAAACCTTTAGTAGGAAGTGAAAACCCATTTGGATGCTCTGAACAATGGCAAGGTCTAATCCTTTTCCTACCCTAGAGGGGAGATTTATTAGGATTGGTTGTAAGGATTAAAACCAAAAAGGAATTTTCAAAAATGTTGGGCCTTTTCTTTTTGTTGTTTTGGAGTTTCTCCTCTAGTTCTTTGCTTTTGTACTCAATTTTTATTTTTAATATATTTATTTTTGGTGTTCAACATCCAATAAAAAAAGAAAATATAGAAGCTTATGTGTGTTGACCTTTTGAAATGTCAAATATAGAAAATGGAGAACATAGAATGTGTGGAATGTGATGATTTTGTAGGGTAGGAAAGAAAACTCAAGAAATAAGATCTATAAAGAGATATCAAGGAGGAGACTACATGGGTAAGAAGAGATCATAAACAAGTATGAAGATTACAAGCTAAATGAAGGTGTTCCAAGGATTGGGAAGAAGCCAAATCAATAAGAGAAAGCCTCAAGAATTAGAGCTCAAATCTTGATAAGACATCTCCAAGTAACAAAAGACATCTTGGCTGAAATGAAGTCTTTCACAAAAAGGCATTTTCAAAAAATAGGAGACGTCTACTTTGAAAAAAAGATGTCTCCTTAGAGACATCCCATTTTAGGAAGAGATGTCTCTCCAAATTTGAGGTAGTTATCATGTAGAAATTTCAACTTTGAAAGAGACATCTATACTAGTTGTTAGGTAGTCATTGCATAAATTTCGAGGTATTTTCAAAAACTTAAAGGCTATAAGAAAACTTCAATTTCTTGGGAATGATGCAAGTGTGATCAACATCAAAGCAATCACTGTGTATTCTACTTGTGTACTTAATTTGTCATATCATTTGCTTGATTGTTTGTAGAACTGTTCTTTAAAGTACAAGGACCTATAAATTTAAGTTACACTCTTTCTTTGTAATTTTGTTTCTCTCTTGTAACCTTGCGAGATTAATGTGCTTCTTGCAAGAATACATTGTAATTGAGCTTATTGGGATCCTGCAGGATTGAGCGTTTGTGTAACATTAAAACACTTTGTAGTAGAGCTCAATTTTGTAAAGGTTGTGGACTACTTGAAATCATATTCTAAGCTTGTTGGGACCTTGTAGGGTTGAGTGTTTTTGTAACAACAAAACACTATGGAGCGAAGCTTAGAGCTTATACCAGGTGTGGTATCCTTCAAACCATATTGTAGAGAAATAAAGTCTGGAGGTATGTAAGGAATCTACCCCTCGAGTGTGGACTACCCAAGTTGAGAAACCATGTAAATTAGGTTGTGGTTTTTGTGACTAATCAATTTTTCATTGAGGAACTTATTCAACCTCGTTCTAAGTTCTTGATCCTCAAGTGGTATCGGAGCTTGGTACTCTTTCATTCAATGTCAACTTCAAGAGTGAACTATGGAGGGGACATCTTACACAAAGCCACCAATGTTTGATGGGTTTGACTTTGTCTATTGGAAGATGAGAATGCATGGCTTCATCCAGTCTATGGAGTTTGAAGTATGGGAGTCCATCCTTGAAGGCTACACATTTTCTGTTGACAATGCAACAAAGGCCATCAAACCCCGAATCAAGTGGAAAGAAGAAGAAAGAGATAAGTTTATGTATGATTCTAAGGAAAAAAATTGTTTATATTATGCATTGAATAAATCTAAATTTAATAGAGTAGCTAGATGTTAAACTACCAAAGAAATTTGGAAAAATTTAGAAGCTACCTATGAGGAAACATCGATAGTTAAGCAATCTAAACTTTTAGTCTTACAAAGTGAGTATGATAAACTTAGAATAAGATAAGGTAAGAAGATAAAAGATTATTTCTCTAGGGAAAACAATTTAGTTGTGGCTATTTGGGGCATAATTAAGGACTTTCCTAAAAGTGATGTAATAATTAAAATGATTAGAACTCTACAACTAGAATTTTTACATAAGGTTATAACCATTGAAGAAATTAGAGATTTTTTAGTGTTAAAATTTGAAGAGTTTCAAAGTACTCTTATTGCTTATGAAATGAATCTCATAAGTGAAGGGGCTATAAAAGAGAAGCCCATTGTCCTAAAATATAGCTCCAAGGAAAAGGAACTTGTTGAACAATGATGGGACGTGATATCTCATGGGCCGCGATATCGTGTACGTGATATCGCATCTGCCACGATATCACATCCCCCACAATATTGCGTACACGATATCGTGTTGTCCCTTGTGATATCGTGTACGGGATATCGCGGTGTGCCGCCAAGTCTATAAATAAGAGGCGACTCTCCCTTGTTTCTCAATCTAGATTTAGACCCTTAGCGAAACTCTGGCAATTTTACCTCTCCAGAGATAGAATAATTTCCATGTGCCCTCAGTAGGAGCTCCAAAGTGAACGGATCTTTATTCAAGCAAATATTGTACCTGAACACAAGTTTGTGTACGAAAATAAAGATGAACTGTTAGATAAACCTTGCAGTGCATGGACTAGGCTAAATAGGACTTTAATTACTGTTATTTATTATTTATTGTTTAAATGCTTTATTAGTTACTTAAATCTCTCTCAACCCTTCTCCCATAGTTAAGTGCATTCAGTACGACTACTTCGAGCACGTGCATTATGCTTGGTGATCCCAGTAACGAATAATGTTTGGTAATCAAGGTTGCATTGGTTCAAGGTGTGAATGGTAAGTGGGAACGGATGCTGATGCTAGGTTAATTAAGGCTTAGTTAGTTAGTTAAAGTTAGTTAATTACTCTATTCACCCTTTACCTCATTAG
>MNCI01006791.1:6218-90797 GCA_015680685.1 Gnetum montanum | reverse complement strand
GCCCATCATAAGAGAAGTTAAGGGTGGTGAACCTATCTTAATAGGTTCTCCACAAGATGATGTTCCCCCTCCTAACAATAGTGAGGAGGTGGGGTATCAAAACCTGCACTCCACGATATACAACCCTGGTTTTGATCCCCATGAATACCAACTGTTCATCGAGGGAACAAAAACACATGACAAGGACAGGCATTTTGATCGTCATCACGATCGGGGCCATAGCCATCGAAGAGAAGGTAAGAAACATCGTCATGACAATGGTTCTCCTTCTTCTTCCCCTTAATCACATCATTCACCTTCTCCTTCCACATCAAGACGTAGTCACAAAGAGCACAATGGTGAGGATAAAGGTAAGCAAAATGAGAGACCTTGACGAGAGAGTCAAGAGTGAGGATGAGGGAATTCTAGAGAGTTAAGGCATGAAAGAAGGGAAAGTAGGGAACAACATAGGCATCATAGACGTCATGAGAGAGATGATCATGATGAACCCCTACTTGCCACCCGAAGTATGTTAGATATTACGAAGGTAGTTAGAATACCTACAAGGCACCAGAAAGATAGTCGGATCAAAAGACTAGATATGAATAATATTCCATGCTTCGAAGGGGGATACAACGCTGATTCGCAGAACCACTTACAGGCATTTCATGATGCCTACGCCTTGCAAAATATTGAAAATGAGTGGAAAAAATTAAAGTTTTTCCCTAGGACACTCATAAAAGAAGCAGAGAGTTGGTACTGGGCCTTAGAGTTGGAAACCATTAGGAGGTGAAGTATAATGCTAGAATTGTTCAACGATAAATACCAAACATACTCTAGAGTGTTCAACTTGAATAAGCAGATCCAAGAATGAAAGTAGGGTAATCACGAACCCTTGGATGCTACCATGGACCGATACTATGCATTGCTACATCATTGCCCGGGCCATGGTTACGCACAACGGGATCAACTCTACCACCTCATAGATGGGCTAAGACACGAAACTAGGAGAACCCTTGGGACATATGCCTAAGGGAGATTATCAGAACTTAGATCCCATGAAATTCATCAATTGTTGGAGCAAGTAGCTAAATAAGAAGGGGAGCTATGAAAAAGAGAAAGAGTGGAATAATATAACCACGATCCTTCCCTCTGAAAGAAGGGAGTGAGATTCTGCAATGAAGAGGATGAGTCACCAATCGAAGAGTTAGTGAATAGAAAAATCTTCCCACTTCAAAAGCTAACAATGGAAGTGTTGGCTAAGGTAGATGAAATATGAAGCTCCTTAGATAGCAAAATTGAAACGGTCCTGAAAATTGTAGAGGAGTCTAAGGAGGAACGAAGTAGTAACCATGGTAAGAAAAAGTGGAAAGATTTAGGCCATGCACGTGACAAGGATAAGGGAAAAATGACTATCTCCAATGAGGTTGTGAATTCTAACATAGACAATGATGGTGGATGTGAGATCTGCCAATATGACCATCCTAAGGGATGTTGTCCAATAATCTCACATCTGCAAGAGTCTGGGGTGTATGCGCTCAACCCAAAACTTAACAGGAGGTAGGCACCTCGAAGGTTACCTTATCCCCAAGGTAACCCAAGGTAGTTCCACCAACCATTAACATATTATCCAAGTGGAACTCCACCACAACCTATTGGGAAACATTGGTAGTGGCAACACCCACAGTCATGGGGGATGCCACTGCCTAGACAACAATACCCTTACCGACAACCAGACCCATATGGCTACTACGTGTAGCAGCCGATTTCTCCAAGTGACTCTATGGGTGACGCAACCCCACAATGTCACTACCAATTTTGGGAGTATTTTAGGACTCCTTCTCCTATGGAAGACACACCACACATGTACTTTCCTCCAAATCCATCCACCACTCATGCACTGATAGTTCCACTACCACCCGCTCCAACAATGCAAGGGGAACTCCCCACTCAATCGCAGAAATGTAATTGTACGAGAGTTGTAAACCTTCAACCCATTATTGGTTTTGACAACCACAAGAAGAGAAGACCTTTCTTTAGAACCAAAAGCCCAAACAAGCTCTCACAACCACAAGTAGTTGAGTCTGTGCATGCACCTCCAACCAATAAGACTTCGGAGCTCCTTTCAAACCAACAATAGGGCTTAACGCATATGGTTATGTTAACACATACCGTTATCAACTGGATCAAGGTAGGCCACCTTCCCAGGAAACTCTCTAACTCTGGAAGTCCCTTAATCTACCTCTAAGTCACCGGGAACAAACCACATAAGGCTCTTCTTGACTCAGGTTTCGGAGTCAACTTAATCTCATTAGAAATGTATAAAACCTGGAACCTGCCTCCACTCAAGAAGAGCAATATTTAACTAGAGCTAGTTGACTAGTCCATCACCATTCCCTTGGGATTGGTAGAGGACATCGTTACCACTGTGTGTGATTGGTCATACCCTGCTAATTTCCTGGTGATATAAGTCAATAGTAACAAAGGGGACTTCCCAATTATAATGGGGAGAGCATGGCTCAGCACCATTAATGCATGCCTAGGGATCCACGATCTTTCCTTGGAAATATATAAGGAAAACATTTATGGAAAGATCGAGAAGAAGAAAGTTCTGTGCATGACATACAATGACTCAGAGGGTGATGATATGGAGGAATGCTCAACATCTCCTGTATGCAACTGGTGTGCCCAAGAAACTCAAATATAAAGATGCCTGTATGTAGCAACCACACAACAAGAGAACACCTAGTGGTTGACAGATGATCAAGAAAGTAGCCCACCAACATGCATGGAACAAACTAGGGGAACAACTCACGCCCACAATGAAGGCATAGATACATTGGAGTATGAGCGTCGTTGACTTCCACCCCTTAACCTGAAAAAATCACTCGGGAGAAGTTGGACACTTCTAAGAAATTCAAATAGATGTTTGTTATTTCAGATCTCTCCCTTTCCATTCAGTCATGGGGGAGATGGCCACCTATGCTGATCATTTGGGGCCCTAAGTTCTTTTACATTTTTGTTTTACAAATTTCTTTAACTTTTCTTGTTTTTGTTTTACAACATCATTTATTCTTTTTCATTTCTTGTGTGTGTGTGTGTGTGTGTGTTTTATCCATTTTGTTAAAGTTTGTCATTTAATAAGTGCTCTTCATGATGGTATGAACTGTTTTCCTATTGATTGCTAATGTTTGGTTTTTACCTTTAAGTTATGATGTTGATACTAAGGTATGGTTCTTTTGATATGACAGGCAATGAGTCCACTCCATCCATTCATCCACAAAAGTCTATAGTCTCGCTTAACTTGGAACTATACAGTCTCTTTTCCTCAATAATAAGAACTATAACGAATCGGTGATAGGCTATTTCCCAAACTAAGGAAGGACTCAAGGATTGAAAAGGGTGTGACTTCAAGGGAATTTTTTGCATTTGTGTTGGCCATTCTCTTGGGTTCTTGGATGTTTTCTTCTTGAGTTTTCTTACCACTTTGACGTTACTCAATTATCAGGAAGCTGAGTAAATAAAAATAATAAGTCTTTGCATGGTGTGGTTCTCACGGATAAAAAACAAAAAAAAAGGGTGAGAATTCAAAGCACACCCCTTAGACGAAATAATCATTTGGGCTACAAGCACTAGTTATGGAACTAAAATAAACATGTTCCCTCTAACTAAGCCCTCCTCACTTCCCATTCTCTCCTCCTTCGTTTCGTCAGAATGGTGGTAGCTCTTGGGGAAGACATTCTTGTTATTCAAGTGGATGGATTGGCCGAATGCATTAATGCGAAGTCATTAGATGTGGTTTGTTTGAGGCTGAACTTGGAATGGGATCTACTAAGTCACATTAATCATTAACTACACAAGGGGCTGTACACCACCTTGTTCTTGAGACTCCATTCCATTCTCTCATTTCCAGCCTTCCTTCCCCATCTATCACCTCATTGTTGGTTGTATCAGTAGTCCATATCTTGGTGGATGCATTGTTTTCTTTTTGGTAATTTCTTATGGTTAAGACTTTAACTCTTGTTCCAAATGACATTCCTAGAGCCTATAGACTCTTTGAATGTGGGTTTGTCAAGGCATTAAGGGCATGCGCTTGCTTTGGGGAGGATCCACTGGCAATCCAATTTGGTACATTAGTTAAATTCTTTCTCTTAACATTTTTGCGATCCACTCTATCTTGTTCATTTCCATCTTGACATCCATTTCATCGACATTATAGTTGTCTCTTTTTCTCCATCTTTCTTGTTCTTTATTCTTTCTCCATTCTATAACTACTGGAGGTTTGCTCTTAGTCATGGGGGTCTTGGTCCAATTTTTTTGATTTTTTCCTAGTCCCTACACCTTCGGTAATCATCACTATTATATCTCTAGATCCATATCAGCCATATCACAACCCAGCCAATGGACCTTTTACCAAAGCAAGGTATTAATTGCATTGCGATTCATTTACCCTTGCTAATATAAATATTGTGTTGTGTGTGCAGATGGTAATCATACAACAACGGATTGGATCTGGAGAGAACACTTGGAATGGATCGGTGCTGAAGCAGATATGCAAGGAACAAGGTCGATGGCATGCTTATGGATAGACAACGAAAGGTGCAATCTTGGCATTGGTAGCAGCAAACTTCTTCTCTCTTCTCTCTTCTCTCTCAGCTGCCAAATAAGGCCTGATGTAAAATGTATAAGGTGTTCACTCTTGTCATCGTGAACACCAGTTTTGTCATGTTCTGTAATGATGATCCGTTCATATTTCATCCCATTCATCATTAGTTCCATTCAAGTCAATAATCCCATACCTTCCCAATATTTTGTAAGGAACTTGAGGATGAGTTTTCATTTAGTCATGGGGGTATGATGGGACGTGATATCGCGGTGCGCTGCCAAGTCTATAAATAAGAGGCAGCTCTCCCTTGTTTCTCAATCTAGATCTAGATCCTTAGTGAAACTATGGTAGTTTTACCTCTCCAGGATAGAATAATTTCCATGTGCAAGCAGTAGGAGCTCCAAAGTGAACGGATCTTTATTCGAGCAAATATTTTACCTGAACACAAATTTGTGTACAGAAATAAAGATGAATTGTTGGATAAACCTTGCAGTGCATGGACTAGGCTAAATAGGACTTTAATTACTGTTATTTATTATTTATCATTTAAATGCTTTATTAGTTAATTAAATCTCTCTCAACCCTTCTCTCGTAGTTAAGTGCATTCAGTACAACCACTTCGAGCATGTGCGTTACGCTTGGTGATCCCAGTAACGAATAGCATTTGGTAATCAAGGTTGCATTGGTTCAGGGTGTGAATGGTAAGTGGGAATGGATGTTGATGCTAGGTTAATTAAGGCTTAGTTAGTTAGTTAAAGTTAGTTAATTATTCTCTTCACCCTTTACCTCATTAGCATAGGAGACAAATATAAAAACTATAAAAATCACATACCTTAGACTTACTTAACTATACAACCATGACAAATACAAGTAAGGCTGGGAAGACAACGAACGATTAACCTTAAGTGTTCCATGAGGCGTGTAGGCACTTAGTCTGCGAACTTCGACTGGATCACGTGTGTAATGCTCATATTCGTATGGTTGAGTGTAGGGGTACCTCGCCACTCATCAAACAAGATGTAAGTAGTGAAGAAGAAATAGCACTCCTATCTAGAAGACTGCAAAGGATTATAGAAAAAATAAATATGAGCTCAAATCAACAAAGACCCAATCAATTCAAAGGTAAGGAAAGAGTCAAAAATTTTATAAATTCTAACTTTGATTATTCTTCAATAGAATGCTGGGTATGTGATGGAAGAGCCCATGTGGCCTTCAAATGTCCTAGTAATGATAGGTTGCAATAGAGGGACAAAAGTGATATGGAAAAGAAAAATATCAATTTCTACATGAGTTGGGATGATGATGAACAAAGTAAAGAAGAGGTGGATGAGATCACAAAAGATTCACATATTATTTGCATGGCTCTCCTAGATGATGATGTTAGCATCTTAAAGGATGAATTTGAAAATGAGGAAGAGAGGTATGAACTTTTGTGTAATGAAGTTTTATCTTTTCAAAATCTTTGCACAAAGATGAATAAACAACTAAAAAGCAAGGATCAAGGCATTTATTCATTAAATTTAAAGATTTTAGACCTCACAAAAGAAATCTTAGACCTTAGGGTTGAGAATGAAAAACTAACCAAGTTTAATGAGCAGGTTAAGGAAGAACTTGCAGTTGTTAAACTTGTAAATGAAAGGCTGGTCAAAGGAAAAGAATCCCTATGGATGATTCTTGGACAATGAAGAAGTTCACATGATAATAGTGGACTAGGGTGTTGCTTGCAAGAAGAAGCATCTCCACAAATTTCATTTGAACAAAAGCCTTGTCCAAAAATTGAAGTACCAACAAGTACTACATTCCAACTAAGACCAGCTCCAAGGTTTGATCACTTTGACCATAATAGGAAAGTTAGATGTTATTACTATAATAGGTTTGGAAATAAGCAATGGAATTGAAATTTAAAATATTATCACATGAAAACTTGATCATATCATAAGACTCCTTTGTGTTACCCAAATGTGTTAAGAAAGGAAATCTTGTAGGACCACAGGAAAACAAGGATAACTCAAAAGGACAAGGGGATTAAGAAAGAATGAAGAATCAAAAAGAAGGAACCTAAAAATGAGGAGACTCTCTTCAACAAATTTGTGAGAGGGAGCCAAGCCTTGGAAATTGACGAAGTTTGTATGAGAAGAGAAGCCTCAAAAGAGGAATCTCATTCTAAGTATACTAGGTACCTTCATTCTTTTTATCAAGAAAGCTAAGTAGAGGTAAGTTTTTTAATTCATAGGTATCTTTTAAGACTATAAACCTTGGTAGCCATCCTTGAGCCTCATCTTGCCAAACTCCATAGAGACGTCTTCCTAAAGATGCCTACTTTCAAAAGGAGACGTATACTCCTAAAATAAGACATCTACTTGTGTTTTCCCTCAATGCGAATGAGATGTATACTTTGCAAGGAAGATGTCTACTTGTAGTTTTAAACATAGATGAGATGTCTATATTTCAAAGAAGACATCTACTTTTTAGTTTAAAATCCTTGTTAGGAACCATTATATAAATCCAAACCCTCATTTCTCCTTCATTTTCAAGGAGATGATCATAGGGAGATGACCAAGGCTTCATCTACTATAGTGATTGGAGCATCCATGGCTCACAAGAAAGTTGGCACATCTAGGGCATCACGAAAGAAGAAGTCAAAGGGAGCATCCACTAGCAATCTAAGCACCTATAACCCCCAATTTAGATCTGTCAGCACCTAGCACTGATTTGAGGTAACTTGAATTGATTCTATTATTTCAAAGTGATTTCTTTCCTTCCCTCAACATAGGCAACAAGCTTTAATAAGTTTCTTTCAAGTGTTGAATTGGATTACCTTCATTATTATGGATTTCTATGCTTGAAATTCTCATTTGGGAGTTCCATTGTATAATTATCATTACAAATGTTGCTATTGTAGCTTTTTCTATCATGGTTGGAGTTTGATGATAGATGTGTCTCCTCAAGTAATTAATGCACTTCTTGGGATTTCTAATGGTGATGTCTTTAGGGTTGCCATTAATTGAATGAATGATATTTTTATGAATGGTGTAATTCTCATTACATAAGATGAATTTTGTGATGCATTATTTGGGGAGTCAATGCTTCTTAGTAGATGGGGGATTTATAGGAGTAAGATGGCACCAGATGCTTCCATCATATCACTAATTGTCTTGTATAATATCATCGTGAAAGTGGGGAGTTATAACTATTTGCTACCAACTCAAGCTTTTGTTCTATACTGCCTTCTTACTAGACAGTCATTGGACTTGGGTCTTACTCTCTACCATGACATGTTGAGCATGTTTACCAATGATAGAATCCTTCAACACCATCATCTCATTAGCCTATTGATCCATTGAAGAGGTGTACCCATTCCTGAGATGCCTTTGCTTAAAGGAAAGAGAAGCATCAACGAGTATGTGAAGAAGAGGAGCTTCTTGCATGCTAATTAAGTAAGACCCAGCACCAAGCCACCTCATTCCTAGAAGAAGAAGAGATTAGCGTCACCATTCCGAGCCTCTCCTCAGTTGAGAAGGTCTAAATTTGTTAGTGGATAGGTGAGATCTTCCCTTAAGAAGCTACTTCAACCATTTGCTCATACCTCAAGGATGATAAAAAAGAATCTCTTATACCTCCATAAGAGAATGGATGTAGTTGGTATAGATCTTCCTCTTGATGGGAAACAATTTGAAGAGATCACCATTCTTTGCATTTCAGATAGCAAGGAAGACCTTTTTGCTCTAGATAGACATTTGGTAGTAGTTAGACCTTTTTAGGATTATGAATTGGGAAATGAGTCTAATTCAGAGGAACCTGATGCATCATTGACACATGTCTAGAGGAAGCATCTTGATCCCATGTAGCCTAGCTCTAGTTTTCCACATTAGGGTTATGCTTCTAGGTCTTTTGAGTAGTAGGCCATGGAGAGCATCTTTGGAACTTTGTCCCAATAGAGGCTTACCAGATCCCCTCAAGTATCAGAGGAAGGGTACATCCTCATCTTCTCAACCAATTCCATCTCAGCAAGTTCCACTAGCTTCATCTTAATTTTGAGGGAAGCTTCATCCATGGAGAGCTTCTATCTAGGTACCTTCATTAAAAAATGATGATGAGAAAATTGTCTCTAGTGTTAGTACTAGCAGTGATGATGAGGAGGAGGAGACTTATAGGCATTCTCATGCTATAGTTGCTTCAGATGAGAACTCTGATGATGCTTCAAAGGTTAATGGTTAGGGTCCTTGGATCATCCCTTCTTTTTAATGATGTCCAAAAAGGGGGAGAGAGTTTTTGATGTATATGGATAGTTATGTTGATGCTCATGGATACATATGTGTTTTTTGTTGTGGACCTATACATGTGTGCTTTTTGTACATGATGAGGATGTTTTAGTGGTTGTATGTATTATTGACAGATTATGCTATGGACAAATCATGCTTCTATATCATGTGTTTTTATTGCATTATTTTGGAGACAGGTTTTGCCTTTGCATAATATTAGATTTCATGCAATTGGGCTAGCCTTGTGGGGTTGATGTACTTCTTGTGAGAAGGCATCATAATTTATCTTGTCAAGGTCCTATAGGATTGAGTGTTTGTGTAGCGTCAAAACACTTCGGAGTGAAGCTCAATTTTGGAAAGGTTGTGGGATCCTTAAAATCACATTCTAAGCGTGTTAGAACCTTGTAGGGTTGAGTGGTTTCGCAGTGATGAAAAACTCTAGAGTGAAGCTTAGAGCTTGTACAGGGTGTGGTACCCTTCAAACCAGATTTTAGAGAAATAAAGTCCAAAGGTGTGCAAGGGATCTACGGTCCAAGTCTAGACTACCCAAGTTGGGGAACCATGTAAAATTTGGTTATGGTTTTTGTTACTAATCAATTTTTATTAGGGAACTTATTCAACCCCCTTCTAAGTTCTCAATCCTTAATGTGAAGGTGTTGGAACCGGAAATAAGTGAAACATAGGTATATCCTAAGATATATAGTCTAATCAAAACTTTATATAACTTAACATTATCCACTAGAACCAAACCCATGACCTATAGCTTTCAAATTAAGTGTCTTACCACTAGAATAACATCTCATTATTGATAGAAGCTCATTTGAATATTTTTACTTGGACTATAAGAAGTATTGATCATTATAGAGAAATGTTTCAAAAGATTATTTTTTTCTTCTTTGATAATAATATTGTTAACTTAAAGTGGGCTATAGATAATGACAAAGATTCTCAATGTAAGGTCAATCATGATGGACAATATGTGCCATCATTTTCTATTGGATATTCTTTCCTACAAAATTTGGTATTTCATCAAAGGTTTCTCTTACTACCTTAAATTTCTTTTGCTATTTTAAGTTCAAGTACAAATGCTAAAGTGATCTAAATATTTTTAGATTTAGAACCATCCTCCTTATTAATAATTAATTTTCCTCTTTTTATCTTTCAAAGCATCAATTGGAAGGTTGTATGCTTGAATCCTCAATTTGAAGGTTTTTCTTTTTGATGTTTCTTTTGGTGCTTTTTACTCAATGTTAAGCATGTGATGTACTTTGAATTTTTTTTGTATTATTGATATTATTTTTTAGGTCCAATAAGTAGGTATGCAAAGGATTTGACGATTATTATTATTAGCATCCTCTTCTAAATCATTGTCAAACAATGAGGTAATCATTTGAGCCACTTCTAATTAGCTCATAATTCTTTACAACTAGTTGATTAAGAGCTAAAGGCTTAAGGAGTTTTTCCATTTTTTGGTCTTTTTTTATCATAAAATGTCATAAATTTTTTCAACACCTTATGATAACTAGAAATCTACCACAACACATCCCCTTGCTCCTCCACTTGATAAACATTCTATAGCAAAAAAGCTAGTTTTGTATTGAAATGTCAAACTTTTTTGTGAACACATCACGGTGGTTAGCACAATAAAAAATATAGAAAAACATCTAAATTAAAATTATTATATTACCCATTCTTATGCATAATTGAACCCATTACCTATAGAAAAACAAATACCTCATCCTATCCCTCTACACCTCCACCTCCCACCCCTAATGCATGCAACCTAATAGCCTTTCTACAATGAAAAAAAGCTAGTTTCGTATAGGAATTTCATAATTTTTTGTGAATACTCCATGGTGGTTAGCCCACTAACAAAAATTTAATAACTTCTAACTATCCTATCACCCCTTTTTTCATCAAATCGTCTTTATCCCCTACAAAAATCTTAAAGAAGTTTGAATGTACAACCCATAACAAACTATCCACATGCTAACTACTCCCTTTATAAGGGGATATTAGAATCCTGAAATAATTGTAATATAGGTAGACCCTCAGATATATAGTCCAATTAGAACTTTATAGCTCAACATTACCTACTAGAATCGAATCCATAACTTGAAGCTTTCAAATCAAGAGTCTTAGCACTATGCTAACATTTCATTGTTAACTATAGCTTTTATAAACATGTCCATCCTATAGGAAATAACCTAATAAACCTAAAACTATAAAAGTTCACCTATCATCTATAATTGAACCCATGCCTCATAAGAGAACAATACAATAAGAAAAACCTATTTATTGACTACCTCCTTTACAAACATGTCTCAAACCTACAACTCATAACAAACTACCTATGTACTGACTATCCCATTTATAAACATGTTTTCCTTAGAGGAACTAACTTGATAATCGTATGACTATAAAAGTTCACCTACCCTTTATGACTGAACTTATGCCTTGTAAAAGAATAATATAATCCAAAACAAACTACCCATGTATTGACTTACCCCTTTATAAACATATCTTCCTTATAGGTACTAATCTAAAAAACCTACCATCATGAAAGTTCATCTACCACCTATAATTAAACCCTTATCCCATAAAAGAATAATATAACCCAAAAAAAACTACCCACCTAAACATTTAGCAAATGTCTTAAGTAAAACATTGTTGTGAAGACTTAATGGCTTGACATTCTCTAAGAATAAAAGACTAGAATAATAAAGAGACCTATAAGAACATGGGACAAGTTTAAGAAAGTATTAATTAAGAAATTTGTTATGAGAACTTCCATTTACAAATAATAGGCATAGTTGAAAGAAATCTTACACATCAAAAAGTTTAAACATTGTTTCAGAAGTATCATAAGCTTATGTTACAAGCCTTTAATATAAATGAAGTAGGAAAATAGTAAATCTTTTTGAATGGTCTAAAACCCTAAGTTTAATAAGAGCTCAAAACCCAAAAAATCACAAAATATAGAGAAGCATTCTAATCAGTAGTAGGTTTGATGAACTTGAAGCATACAAAACCAAATAAAAATGGGATGGAGCTAGTTTAAGGGAATAAAAGGATTAGATGAGGATTTTAGGGAAATAAATTTTGGTAAGGATCAACCACCATTATACTCCCAGCTATTTCAGAACTTCCAAAATTAAGCTTAAGGACTCAAAGTTGAACAAAGAATAACAACTTATTTATTGAATGAAAAGTGAGAATACAAATCCTAGAAGAAAACTATAATAAAGATATGGAAAAACACTCAAGAAAATGACTAACTCTCACATCCCTCAAGATTCAAAATATTCATAATGAGCTTACAAGATAATAATCCAACAAGAAGAGATTCTCTCTCACTCCTTAAGAGCTCTCATAATGTTGTGGATGTAGCGCATTGATTATTGAGATCTCCTCTAGATTTTATAGTCTTGTTTGTTACTATTGGGCTTTTCTCTTAAATATTTGAGCTTAAACATTTTATTTTTTTATTAAACTATAGAGCTATGACTTGTACCATCATGTAGTGTGAGCTAGCAATAGATGCAAGGCATCAATTATTGAGATGTATTCTAGATTTTATACCTTGTATTTGATTGTTGGGATTTCTACTTAAATGATTCATCTTTTAAAAAATTAGTTTTTATGAATTACAAGGTGTTGTGACTTGCACCATCATGTAATATGAGCTATCCATGACCCACATCGACTCACACTAGCAAATAAATTCAATGCAGAATTATTGCTAAGAAAGTTATAAGAGACCATCGCTTACATGAATCCATGGTTTTAGTTAGTTATGGTCAACTACAAATTGTTGAAAATTATCTAGGATGCTCATGTGTTCCATTTTCTTGCCTTGTGTGTTGAAGTTCATAGATTAAGTACCTTGGGTATCTATGAGGTCTATATGGCTAGGTGTCTTCTTTTTCAAAATAAACCTTATAAAATAATGTGTACATCCACATGCATAAAGTGGTGGAGTGAGGTATCATAGTAGGAGTTGTAGTGGGTATCAAACATGCTTATAGTTAGTTAGTAAAGTCATGAAGTGTTAAACATGCAAAAGTATGCACTAGGAGTGGAGTAATGGTAAGGGTGGTACTAGTCATGCATGCTCATTTCCTTATAATTGTATAAATCATGCTTCATTTTCTATTTTAAATTTCACAAAAGAGACATTTTCTTTCTATAATTTATGGTGTTCATTTCCGTTTATCCTCTAGTAAAGTCTCTTAAGAACATCTTGCTATTTCTTGTTCACATGTTCTTAATGTTTTGATTACAAGGTATTCTTATTTGTTTTGATGTTCATAGTTGATCAAATGTTGAAAAATTGATATTATTTGTTATCCTTGTTCTCATTTTTCAATTAAGCTCTCAAGTTATTAATTTTTTTTGCATGCTCCCAATCCATTTTCTCAACTCTTAGTTGTTAAAGTTTATAGACTTTTCTCAGATTTAAGGGTTTGCTAAAGTTGATTTAAATTTGCTATTTTAAGTGTAATAGATTGTTTGAGGCCTAGATCTAAATCATATGAAGGCATAAGTTTCATCTTTATAATATTCAAAGGTCCCTTGTTTCAAATCTTTGCTAAATTTCCAGTTAAATTTCACCATCCTTGCATTGCCTACAATGCCATAACCTTATGATGACTTATTATATACTCATGGTTACTTAGTTCTAAATTCCAACAAGATCATAACTCATGATCCTCTTATGGCTAGATGTAACACCCCTATTAGTTATCTATATGATCCTATAAATAACTAATAGAGATGTTATGAAACCCTAAGGATATAGATTTAACCTTGATTTACTAACTGAACAAAAGCCATAAAATAGATAAAAATTATTACTTAGAAGCATAAATATAGTAAAGCATTACAACGCAACAAAATTTCACATTAATCACATACATGATTAAATAAAATTTATTTAAAGAAAATTAAAGATTTGTGTAGCCACAAAAGGTAGATGTTAAAAACTTCCACTAGTTGCATTATAAAATGGTACGTAAAATAATGATCCTAATGATACTTATTTTGCCTTAATCCAACCTCTAGAAATAAAGATATTTACTTTTGAAATTTATCAAATTAATTAATAAAATTAAAAATAATATTAATATATAATAAATAATATTAAATTTTCTGAAACATATAGCATGGGCTAAAATGAAAAATGGTCCTTTCAATCTCACAAACCTAATGGCATAGATGGCAAATTCATATCTTCATACTTTATTATTTATTCAAAAAAATAGGTACATGGTTCAAATATCCAAAAAGTCTACAAAGGTTTATTTTATAAAATACAAACTATACAAAATTATTTTTCAAGTTTAGAAGTGCCATGTTGTATAGAATTGATATATCTTTTATCTCATGTCCATCTTTCAATGATTCCTTGTCTATTTTGGGCTCTTTGCATTGAAATGCAGAAAGAGTCAAAACCCCTCAAATAACAAAGGTTACTATATTTACCTCTTTATGGAGCATAAAGGTTATGGGTCAAAAGTCTCAGAAAATGAGCTAGACAATGGTTTTTAATAGAATATTAATACCAAAAATTTTAATTTTAATTAAGAGAATTAGGTAGAAATCCTTAGCATTAGCATTAGCTTAACCTAAACTATGATGGTATGTATTTAAGGCCATAACCTATTTAGAAGTGGAAAAATGGAAGAAACAAGGCTAAAATTAGCTTCAAAATGAGGAAGAAAGGACAGAAAAGGTCTTTTAGAAAAATGTGATGGAACACAATTTTGAAAAGGAAAAACAATGGTGATAACCAAATAGTAGAAAATAGATGATGGAAAATAGGAGTGAAATAGGCAGTAAGGAGAGGTGGTGCATATACTTTAACTCAACTCAACTCAACTCAACTCAACTCAACTCAAGATAATAATCAAGTCCAAGAAGAGTCTTTTCATTAATCCAAGATAAAGAAAAAGGAATAGTTGAAGGTATAAGAGCTAATTTTGTTGTTTATTTCTCTTTTAGGCAAATGAATTCTCATACATGGCTTGTAAATATTGGTTGTTCCAACCACATGACTTTTAATAAGAGAAGTTTTATTAATTATGTTGAGTCTTTAAACCTTGGGTTTATTAAATTAGGAGATGACACATTTTGTAAAATTAAATGTATAGGTGGATGCCTAATTAGGTTTGATGATGATGGTACCATTCTTATTCATGATGTTTTATATGTGCAACAATTGTCTAAGAAAGCTAATAGGATTGCATTTGAAAATAATGAATTTGTAATTTCCAATGAGTTTGGCATTATTACTAGGATCCCCATGATGAAAAATTAGATGTAGTTCCTTGGAGAAATATATTAAAAAGAAGAAAGTGCAAGTTCTTTAAGATTTGCTACTACTAGACTTTGAAATTAAAGGCTTGGGCATGCCTTAGATGTTTAGAATTTGATGATGAATTAGGTTGTGATTAGGATGAAATTTTTAGAAGTACCACAAGAAGTGTATGAAGCATGTATGTTTAGAAAGAAAAAATATCTATTAAATTCTAACCACAATGAAGGAAGGTCAAAGCCATTGGAGTTGCTATACATAGATGTTATAGGCCCAATGCCAACTATTTCAAGAAATGTAGGTAAATATTTTCTTGTGATGATGATTCTCTAGATATACATGGACATACATTTTACATGCTAAGGATGAAGTATTACAAGACTTTCAAAATTTCAAGAAGTTAGTAGAAAATAGAATTGACTATAAAATCAAAATAATTATAAGTGACATAGGAGATGAGCTTGTGAATAATGAGTTTGATGAATTTTGTGAAAGTCATTATATTAATAAATAAACTACTTGTGGCTATGAACCTTAAAGCAATGACATTAATAAGATGACAATGTGTCTTTTAAGAAATAAGGGAGTATCTTTTGAAGCATGGTAATATTCCTAATGCATTTTGTAATGAAGCTATGTAACATGCCAAAACATTACACTTAAGATAATCCAACATTAAATCATTAATAACTTATTACTTGGACATGTGACATCATAATGCTTATAACTTAATGAAAATAATCACCATAAGTGATGAGACGTGATATCGCATGAGCCGCGATATCGCGTATGCGATATCGTGGCCATCATGATATTGTGTCGTCCCCTGCGATATCGCGTATGTGATATCATGGTCTGCCGCCATATCTATAAGTAAGAGGCGGCACTCCCCTTATTCTGAATCCTAGGCTAGGAGTAGGAAAACTCTGGCAGATTGATCACTCCAGAGATAGAATATTTTCCATGTGCCCACAGTAGGAGTCCCCAAGTGAACGGATCTTTATTCGAGCAACATTGTACTTGAACGCACGTTGTGTACGGTAATAAAGATGAGATTTGTGGATAAACCTTGCAGTGCATGGAATAGGATTTTATTACCTATTATTTATTACATGTTATTTCTTACCTGTTATTTATTACCTGCAGTAGCGTGGAATGAGTACAACTTGATTACGAGCATTTATGGATGTGTGCGGAAAATCAAGGAACGGATGCTCATCGCGATTAGTTTCTCTCTCACCCTTGTCTCCTAGAACACGGGATGAGTATGACTTGATTACGAGCATTTATGGATGTGTACGGATAGTCAAGAAACGGATGCTCATCATGCTTAGGCTAGTTAAGTGCCTCAGTACAACCACTTTGAGCTCGTGCATTACACGTGGTGATCCCAATAACGATTAGTGTTTGGTAGCCGCGGTTGCATAGGTTCAGGGTGTGTACAGTAACTAGGAACGGATGCTGACGCTAGGTAATTTAGACTTAGTTCATTAGTTAGAGTTAGTTAGTTTCTCAACCCTTCACCCTTTAGCTTAGAAGACATAAAATAGAAAAAACCATAAAAATCATATACCTTAGACTTGCTTAACCATACACCATGACAAATACAAGTAAGTCTGGGAAGACAACGAATAATTAACCCTAAGTGTTCCAAGAGGCGTGTAAGCATTTAGTCTATGGAGTTCGACCGGATCGTGTGCAACGCTTGTATTCATATGGTTGAGTATAAGGATACCCACCACTCATCATTAGCGCCGTTGCCAGGAACTAAGTGTTTGTGTGCCGAATAGAACATAAAGGATATCACTCAAATCGTTGTGAGCCTTAATGAACCTTTAAGTTAATTAATTAAACAAGAATTTATATAACGGTGAAATAGCACACTGATAAAAATGTCTTCTTCTCATAAAAGTGATTCACCACCTAGGACTAATACTAGAGATAGTCGGCAACATAAAACACATAACCAAAATCAGCCAAGTCCTAAACAATACAAGAAAGTCTATACTCATCCCGATGAGTATATTCTTGATTTTACCTTTATCCTCCACCAAGATGAACAACTGCGGTGGAGAGATCTGCAAGGTAATATTGTGTTACCCCTAGATCGATCAGTCCCTAACATGCTCTTCTGTGCTTTGGCACAGATTGGCATGACAGAATTATATGTTGAATACATTGTAGAAAATTTTGACATGAGGGAGTACCATCCCACACCTTTACAATGTATGAGGGACTTAAGGTAGGAGGGACAACATACACTTTTGAAGGGCAAATCCCCACATGTCCTTAGCGAAATAGGAGATGAGGAACCCATTATACCGGGTTCTTTAGCAAATGATGTTCCCCCTCCTCACGATGGTAAGGAGGTTAGGCATAAGAACCTATGATCAACGATACATAACATTGGTTTTGATCCCCATGAACGCCAACTGTTCACAAAAGGAACAACCACTCATGCTAAGGATGGGCACTTAGATCGTTACAACGATCGGGGCCGAAGCAGCAGAAGAGAAGGAAAGAAACATCGCCATGGCGATGGTTCCCCTTCTTCTTCCCCTTCATCTCACCACTCACCCTCTCTTTTCACATCTGGGCCCAGCCACCATGATCATAAAGGTGAGGATAGAGGTAAGAAAAATGAAAGACCTCGATGGGAAAGTTGAGAGAGAGGACAAGGGAAAGGACGTAGGGAGAGTAGGGAACCACGAAGACATCACAGGCATCATGAAAGAGATGATCATGATGAGCTCCTACTCGCAACCCAAAGTATGCTTGATATAACGGAGGCTGTTAGGATTCCCACAAGGCACCTAAAGGATAGTCGGATCAAGCGTTTAGACATGAACAATATCCCACGTTTTGAAGGGGGAGATAATGCTGATCCGCAGTATCATTTGCAGGTATTCCACGATGCCTATGCCTTGAAAAATATAGACAATGAGTGGCAAAAGCTTAAGTTGTTCCCAAGGACACTCACTAAAGAAGCAAAGAGTTGGTACCGGTCCGTAGAACCAGAAACCATCAGGAGGTGGAGTACGATGCTAGAACTCTTCAACAATAAATATCAGATGTACTCCAGAGTGTCCAATTTGCGTAAGCAGGTCCAAGGCTGGAAACAATGTGCTTATGAACCCTTGGATGCTACCATGGCCCGCTACTACACATTGTTACATCGTTGCCCGGGCCATGGGTACGCTCAACGGGATCAACTTCACCACATCGTGGATGGGCTAAGGCATGAAACAAGAAGAACCCTTGGTACTTATGCCCAAGGGAAACTATCACAACTTAGAGTTCATGAATTCCATAGCTTGTTGGAACAAATAGCACAAGAGGAAGGCAAGCTACGTAAGAGGGAAAGTGTGAAAGAATACAACCGCGATCCCTCCCTTCGAAAGTAGGAAGTGAAATTCTATGATGAGGAGGATGAGTCACCACTTGAAGAGTTGGTGAACTGAAAAACCTTGTCGATCCAAAAATTAGCAACCAAAGTATCAGCTAAGGTAGACCAAATGTGGGATTCCTTATACTCAAGACTTGAAAGTGTTTTGGAAGTTGTAGATGAGTCTAAGGAAGAATGAAGTAGTGAAAAAGATAAGACAAAGTGGAGAAATTCAAGCCTTGCACATAACAAGGGTAAGGGAAAAATCCCTATCTATTATGAGGCTATGGACTCTAACACAGACGATGATGGTGGATGTGATTTGCAACTATGATCATCCTAAGGGATGTTGCCCAATTATCTCACATCTGCAGGAGTCTAGGGTGTATGCGCTAAATCCAAGACTCAACCAATGGCAAACACCTCGAAGGTTACCTTATCCACAAGGTAACCTAAGGTAGTTTCACCAACCACTAACGTACTATTCAAGTGGAACTCCACCATAGCCCATTGGACAACATCAGTAGTGGAAATACCCACAGTCATGGGGGATGCCACCGCTAACACAATAGTACCCTTACCGACAGCCTGATCCTTATGGTTATTATGTGCAGTAGCCGGTTTCTCGAGGTGACTCTATGGGTCACACTACTCCCTAACGTCACTACCAAGTTTGGGAGTACTTCAAGAGGACTCTTTCTCCTCCAGGAGACATCTCACATTCATCCCATCCTCCAATTCCATCCACACCTCTTCCATCTATAGTTCCCATACAACTTGCTCCAACAATGCAAGGGGAACTCCCTACTCAACCGCAGCAACGTAATGCTGCGAGAGCTGTAAATATTCAACCGGGTACTATTTCTGACAACTATACAAAGAAAAGGCCTTTCTTCAGAACCAGAAGCCTAGAAAAACTCTTGCAACAACAAACAGTTGAGCCGATGTACATGCCTCACTCATCTAACACTTCAGTGTACCCTTTAGTCTAACAACAGAGTACGCATACGGTTATGTTAACGCATACCGTAACTGACTGGATCAAGGTAGGCCACCCTCCCAGGAAACTATCTGACCCTGGGAGCCCCTTAATCTATCTACAGATCACTAGGAACAAACCACATGAAGCTCTTCTTGACTCAGGTTTCGGAGTCAACCTAATATCATGAGAGATGTATCAAGTCTGGAACCTGTCACAGCTTAAGAAGAGCAACATCCAACTGGAGCTGGCTAACCAATCCATCACCATTTCCTTGGGATTGGTGGAGGACATCATTACCACTGTGTGTGGGTGGTCTTACTTGGTTGATTTCTTGGTGATTGAAATCAACAACAACGAAGGGGGATTCCCAATTATAATGGGAAGGCCATGGCTAAGTACAGTAGATACATACCTAGGGATCCACAATCTTTCCTTGTAGATATCTAAGATAAATATTTATGGAAAGATCGAGAAGAAGAGAGTTCCATGCATCACATACAGTGATTCATCAGGTGATGACATGGAGGAAATGCCTCCATGTAACAGGTTGACAACCACTCGAAAGAGCAAACAAATATGCATGGAACAAACTGAGGAGATAAACCATGCCAACAACGAAGGCATAGACACATTGGAATATGAGCATCGCCAACTTCCACCCCTTAATCTGAGAACATTAGTGGGAAGAAGTTGGGCACTTTTATGAAATTCAAATAGACATTCATTATTTCGGATCTCTCCCTTTTCACTTAATCATGGGGGAGATGGCCACCTATGCTAATCATATGGGACCCTCAATTCTTTTAAGTTTTTGTTTTACACTTTTTTGTCTTACACATTTTTGTCTTACACATGTTTGTTTTACAAATTTCTTTAACTTTTCTCATTTTTGTTTTCCAAATTTCTTAACCTTTTTTTGTTTTTTTTTACAACATCGTTATACTTTTCCATTTTGTGTGTGTGTGTGTGTCATCCACCATGTAAGTTCATCACGCAATAAGTGTTCTTCTCGATGGCATGAACTATTTTTCATTGATTGCTAATGTTTGGTATTTACCTTAAAGTTATAAGGTATATTCTTTTGATATGGTAGGCAATGAGTCCATTTCATCCATCCATCCACCAAAGTCTATGGTCTCCCTTAGCTTGGAAATGTACAGTCCCCTTTCTAAATAAGAACTTTAACGAACCGGTGACTGGGTATTTCTCAAACTAAGGAAGGACTCAAGGTTTGAAAAAGGGTGTGACTTCAAGGGAATTTGATGCATTTGTGTTGGCCATTCTCTTGGGTGCTTGGATGTTTTTCTTTTTGAGTTTTCTTGCCGTTCCGATGTTACCCAATTATCGGAAGCTGAGCCAATAAAAATAACAAGTCTTTGCATGGTGTGGTTCTCACGCATAAAAACACAAAAAAAAAAACCAAAGCGAAAAATAAAAGAAAAAGAAAAGAAAAGGAAAAGTGAGAATTCAAAGCACACCCCTTAAATAGAATAAAATTGGGCTATAAGCACTAGTTATGGAACCAAAAGTGTTCCCTCTAACTAAGGCCCTTCTCGCTTCCCATTCTCTCCTTTTTTTCGTCGGAATGGTGGTGGCTCTTTGGAGATGCATTCTTGTTCTTCAAGTGGATGGTTGGCCAAGTGCATTGATGTGAAGTCACTAGATGTGGTTGGTTTGAGGCCAGAGTTGGAATAAGATTTGCCAAGTCACATTAATCATGCAACACAAAAGGGGCTATACACCATCTTGTTCTTGGGATTCCATTCCATCCTCTTCTCTCCACCCTTCTCTCCATTGTTCACCTCATTGCCGATTATATCATTAGTGCATATCTTGGTAGATACATTATTTTCTTTTTGGTAAATTCTTACGGTTAAGACTTTAACTCTTGTTTCAAAGGACATTTCCAGAGCCTACAGACTCTTTAAATGTGGGTTTGTCAGGGCATTAAGGGTATGAGCCTGCTTTGGGGAGGATCCACTGACATTCCTATTAGATGCATCAGTTAATTTCTTTTCCTTAACATTTTGCAATTAATTTTATGTGTTCATTTCCATCTTGACATCCATTTCATTGATGTCTCAGTTGTCTCTTTTTCTCCATGTTCTTGTTCTTATTCTTTCTCCATTCTTTCACTACCGGAGGTTCACAATTAGTCATGGGGGTACGGGGCCCAATTTTTTCAATTTTCTCCTAGCCCCTACACCTTCGGTAGTCATCATTATTTATATATTTCCAGATCCGTAATCAACCATACCACAACATAGCCAATGGACTTACACTGCAGCAAGGTATCAATTACATGATAATTCATCTACCCTTGCTAATACAAGATTGTGTTGTGTGTGCAGATGGCGATTATGTGCTAACGGACTAGATCTGGAAGGAACACTTGGAATGGAGTGGTGCTGGAAGTAGTTATGCAAGGAGCAAGACCGATGATGCGCTTACAGATGGACAACGAAAGGCGCAATCTGGCATTGGCAGCAACAAGACTTCTTCTCTCCTCTTCTCTCCTCTTCTCTCTTCTCTTTTCTGTCAGCTGCCAAATGAGGCCTGATGTCAATGTAATAAGGTGTTCACCCTTGTTGTCATGAACACCAGTCTATTGTGTCTTGTAATGATGATCCGTTCACATGTCATCCCAGTAGTTTCTATTGAGTTAATAATCCCATACCTACCTGATATTATTGTAAGGAACTCGAGGACGAGTTTTCATTCAGTCATGGGGGTATGATGAGACGCAATATTGCATACGCAATATCGTGGCTGTCACAATATCGCGTCATCCCCTGCAATATCGTGTACGCGATATCGCGGTTTGCCACCATATCTTTAAACACTCCTCTTATTCCGAATCCTAGGCTAGGAGTAGGGAAACTCTGGCAGATTGATCACTCCAGAGATAGAATAGTTTCCATGTGCCCATAGTAGGAGTTCCCAAGTGAATGGATCTTTATTCGAGCAACATTGTACCTGAACGCAAGTTGTGTACGGAAATAAAGACGAGCTTTGTGGATAAACCTTACAGTGCATGGAATAGGATTTTATTACCTATTATTTATTACCTGCAGTAGCACGGAATGAGTACGACTTGATTACGAGCATTTACAGATGTGTAGAGATAATCAAGGAATGGATGCACATCGCGATTAGTTTCTCTCTCACCCTTGTCTCCTGGAACGCGGGATGAATACGACTTGATTACGAGCATTTATGGATGTGTACGGATAGTCAAGGAATGGATGCTCATCACGCTTAGACTAGTTAAGTACCTCAGTATGACCACTTTAAGCACATGTGTTACGCGTGCTGATCCTAGTAACGATTAGCATTTGGTAGTTGCGGTTGCATAGGTTCAGGGTGTGTACGGTAAGTGGGAACGGATGCTGACGCTAGGTAATTTAGACTTAGTTCATTAGTTAGAGTTAGTTAGTTTCTCAACCCTTCACCCTTTAGCTTAGAAGACATAAAATAGAAAAAACCATAAAAATCATATACCTCAGACTTGCTTAACCATACACCATGACAAATACAAGTAAGTTTGGGAAGACAACGAATAATTAACCCTAAGTGTTCCAAGAGGCGTGTAGGCATTTAGTCTGTGGAGTTCGACCGGATTGTGCGTGTGATGCTCGTATTCATATGGTTGAGTGTAGGGATACCCGCCACTCATCAATAAGCAATAGAAATTTTAATTAAAATGCATGGTAAAATTGAAACACATATTAGATTTCATGAAGCTACAAATCCATAATCATAAATCATAATCCATAAATGAATCTTATAACATAACAAGTTCATAGTATCAAAAGAGAGTTTATAGTATCCACCATTAGAAAATATCAAATACACCATGATCATCATAATATCATAAATCTTAAAATTAAATAAAGTATAAAAATACAAGGGAAAACTCCAAAGATCTAGTGCCACTCCAATAATCTCCTACTGTATACTACCTAAAACTACATATACACATGTAACAAGGGTTAGAAACCTTCTAGTAGATTCAACCATCTTGATGCACTTGGAACAAGCTAAACTATGAGACACATGCTACACAATAATCATCTCAAGATCCATGAGATAGGAAACTATAAGCACAACTAAAACCAAAACCATGATATGCATATGATATCAAGACATAGGTAAATTAAGAATGTGCTAGAAATCAATCTCCTATAAGGACTATTGATCTACAAAAAATCTCATCTATCTTGAGGCTTGATAGCAACCCTTCTTAATGACTAGTTGATTAACCTCACTTGATTTTGGATGAGACAATCCTAGAAACTAACTCATGTGGATTACCTAACCTATTGTTCTACATCAAGAAATTAGCCACATGATAATGACAAGTGATGTGAGTAGATACTAATTGGCTAAATGATTTCCCTAAAATGCTTGCCCATTGTCATAATCTGTGAGTAATCATAGGTGCCGTGGATTAAGAAAGAAAGCCAATAATATCCTTTAAAATGCTTATCCATTAACATATAGATCTAGCTACTTAGGATAAAATCATAGATGACATGATTCAAGTATTAAAGACCAACCTAGACTCCCCATAATGGCTACTTGTTGATCCCTTTGGATGCATCATCAAGAGAATCAAGAATTAGAGACATAAGATACAAGACATCAAAGGTCAAGAAACAATTCAAAGAATACAAGGATGACATGATATGAATAAGAACTAGCAACCATAAGATGACCATATTAATGGTTTGTTTGACTTAATATGGAGTATTTTTGGACCTAATCTGATAAGTTTGACATATTTTAGGATCAAAGGGGATTTGTTTAAGCATATAACAATGTTTCAAACTTTAGTTAAGATATCTTTTCAAACTTTCTTGTTAAAATTGATGTATTTTATTGTAGGTAGACATCTATTGTAAGATGTCTATTGGTAGAAATTTTTCATGATAGGTAGAGGTTTTGCTAGACATAAATATGTATTTTCTATAACTCCTAAGACTCAAGAAAGATGTCTTTCCAACCTTCAAGACATATTATTTGGGTAGTAAAAGGATGAAACAACCACAAGAGATCAACAAAAGAATAACATTCCTTGATAACTTTAGGAGCAGGGATATCAAAAATAGTAATTATGAGACAATATTTGATGCATTGAATTTGCAACAAGGAAATAAATCTTGGACTGGTTACTATACCTTAACAAATATGAGATCTACAATACAGGAGGTTGGATCTATAGAAGTGCCAAGAGGATTGAAATTGCCCATAAGAGAGATGATCAATGAGAATGCACCATGGTTGCATGAAAACATAAATTCTAATACAAAATCCCTAAGTTTTAGGATATCATAGAAACTGTGACGCATAATGGAATATCGTTGTAGTTGATTATATAATAATTAGGAAAGTTTACTAAGTGTGCAATAGTAATAGAGAAGTCGATCAAGAGCATAATATTTATTTAGGAAAGTTTAAATTTGCTTAAGAAAAGGATAAAATAAAGCTTCTATTCATTTCATAAAAATATGATATTTTCCAAAATACCCAATTACCAAATCACAACATATACGAGCTTCCAACAATCTATTCTTGGCAAGGAATACTAGGAAATCAATACTTTTTAATTAAAATGCTCTTATAGAACATATTTAACAAAAGATGCTGATGAGCAGCGAGGTACCCCTATGCCCAAAGATACGAATGACAAGCATTCATGCATGATCTGGTCAAATTTCATGGATGGGACTAGTTATGCATCTAAATTGTTATGCCTAGATTGCAGTTCGCTATCTTTCCACTTGGACTAGTGGTAGCTTGTCATGTATGGTTTAGTCCAAATTGGGGCATATGATGGTGTTGTCTATCCCTATGCTGCTTCTAATGACAATAAGGGATAATTAATTAAGCTAATTAATAGTGGGAAGTAAAATCTAAACTAGCCTACATGTGATGAGTATTTGTTGCTAATCGCCTATATATGCCTTGGACTTCATGTGACTACCATTAGGATCACCAAGCGTACATCATTGGGCTTACCAAATGATGCACTGGTAGGTTACTAAGTAATTACACTTAAGCACTTGTGATGAGTTGTACTCATCCTGCTTAATGATAGGAATAGTAAAGGGAAATAAATGGAAAGATTAACTAAGGAAAATAGGAAACAATTAAACAATTAAACAATTAACAACAATAATAAATCTAACTAGATGCTGCAATGAGGGAAGTAATCTCAATCTTTATTTTTAGTCATGTAACATGTCCAAGTACATCACACTTGAATAAGGATGCCGTACAATTACAAACATCACATTGGGGATGTGGATTGGGAACAATAGAAGTTGAAATCACAAAGCTAAGAAATATTATCTAAAAACTATCAACAAAAAACTATTGCAACTATGCACCCAAGTGTTGTATTTATAAGCTATCATGGAAGAGACAATATCAGATATTTGACATCATTTCTTGGGACCCAATATTGCATATCTAATATTGAAACTTTGATATTGGGTATCTAATATTAGAGTTGACAAAATCATGACTCATCATACCCTGATGGCTGAATGAAAACTTGTTCTTGAGTTAAAAAAAATGAGGGAAAAGGTCTTTACAAAATATTGGGAAGGTATGGAATTATTGACTGACTCAAATAAACAAAAAAATTGACCCTTACATGTCACAGTGGTGTTTTACAAAAATTTGGACATAATATTACAAGACACAAAATCAGGAAAGCTCATGTAGTTCCCGAAGTCAGTGGCTCCTTCATCGATTACTTCCCTTTGTCACTAGGCTTCTTAAATTTGTAGCAATTAAGTAATGCCTACAACTTCTCTTCTTCCATCCTTAGGTCATGTATTGCGTAGGCTACTGAACTAATGTGTGTTGGCACTAGTACGTCTCAAGGACACGGTAACTGTAGAAACATTTTGTTGGCCTTCATGTACTAGGTTGTAAACTACCTTCATTCCTCCTCAAAGGACCTAGCTTTTTTTTTCAACTCATGATGATCTGTTAGTCTTCTTGCCAAGTCTAAGGCTACATCCTTCTATCCATGGTAGTGAGCCTTAATCACCTCCAGTTTTGAGTTTGCTACATGAAGTTTTTGTAAAGCATCCTTCCTGTCTACAAACTCTTTTTCATATAGTGCGTAGGTGGTTGCTACCTACTTCTCTAGCTTACTTCTAGGATATCTTGCTATTAACATGGCAAGGTTAGCATATTTGAGGTTAGCCAATGCCATGTATTCTTTTAAATTGTCGATCTACAGGTCTTTATTCTACACTTTTGCTTGATGGACCAGTGCATAACTATCCAAGATGGGTTGCCAATTAGGATTTTGCATTGACATAGATCTAATGCAAGCTTTGGCCATCTAGACTTTCTTTTCATTTATCTACTTGTACATGCCTACTTGGTCCTAGAAGTGTTCCTTTAGCTTCTCATTCTTTTTGGCCTCATTCTACCATGCACTTATTTTTATTATAGATTTTTGTCAAATGGCGCAGACCTCCTCCATTAAGAGGGTTCTATTTTCTCTAGCCAATCTGCTGATGTTTTGATTAACCATCATTAGTTCTTCTCTCAACTTATGGACACTTTCCTCTAGAACATTCTTTTATTTTTCTATGGTGGTCAACCTTGAGTTTTTGACAACAAGCTATTTACTTTCTTCTTGGATGATGGTAAGTGCCTTCTTATAGATGTAAGATTGTGTTTAAGTAATAGAGGCATTCTAGACCACCTTCTTCTTTTCTTACTCAGTAGCTTTGTTCTCTTTGATCAATTTGGTCCGTTGCTCTATTCTAAATTGATCCAACTAGTTAGGCATAACAAACTAGGTGGGGTCCCATCTTTTAGCTCTCAAGGTGACTAGCACTTGTTGCAAGCATTGCACTTCTTCTTCTACATGTTCTACCCTGGTCTTAGCCATGACTAGCTTTCCCTTAGTGGTGATGAGGTCTAATTGTGCTAGAGTAACAATGCTAGGGATGTTGAATAGGGTGGACATTACTTGTCCCTATCTGTAGCAATCAATCTGATGCATCCTCATGGGCTATAGGAGTCATTGAAGTCCTAGTGAGCATTTGTACATCTGTGGTTCCTATCAAATCCACTGGAAGCACAACAGGCACATTGAACGCTTCTTTAATGTGATATGTTATCACCTCTACTACACCTATTGCATCCTGATGTTACATGATCACTACTGTGGCACCTTTGCTCTTTTCAAGCATTACTTGAAAGGATGCGGTGTTACTAGATATTTGTGCAACCACTAGGATTCTCCTCCCAATTGTAGTAAAATCTATCCCCTTGTTGGATTGGTTGAAATAGTGGGCTGCATGGTGTCGTTGATGACTCTAAAGAGGCTAGACTCTTCTCTACTCTCCTAGATGAGCATTTCAGCAATTTTTTGAAAGTGGCTCATTGCAGGCCTATAGTCTTGTGGTGGTGGTGGTGGAACTTGTGGCTTGCAATGCTATTCAGGCTCTTGTTTTACTTCCTTTTTTAGTTCCCCTTCCTTCTCTAGTTCTTGTTCCTCACTAAGGTCTTTTCTTGGTGTGGTAGGTTTGAGTAATTCAACAAAGGAAGCATTCTGAGCCTTTCTAGGAATGTCATTTTTATATCCCAAGATTCTAGCATGCTTGTGTAGCTTCTGGATTAGGCAAGGAAATTAAAGTGTAGGCTTCCTTGCCTTATTTTCTTCAAACCACCTTTGAATTTCTATGCAATAAAACTAGAGAAGGTTGACCATGTATTTGCCCATTAGTAAGGCACTTCCCCTACCTACATATGTGGAGATTCTATTGAGCCTTTTGGTGGGGAAGAGGTTATATGTCCCTATCTTGAAATAGGTCCTCTCTTCTAGAGTTGATTCATTATATGTCATATCTTCTTTGTTGTAGGCCTACCTTAGCCACAGCTTTCTAGTGTCAGGGTTACACCTCATGGATAGATGGGCTAACTTAGGCCCCTCATTTGGAAAATTAAGAGCTTTAGTGATTACTTTGACCAAGAATGAAATAGTGACTCTACAAATGTTAATAGTGGTACCATCCTCCTTATTGTGCCAGAATTGGTAGGTTTCGCCAAGGTACCATTCGCGACTATCTAAAAGGATTGGCTACAAAGGTAACACCTGGAGTTGTGTCTAAACTACCTTAGGAGCAAATGCAATAAATGGGCCAAATTTCATCTCCACTATGACTATGTTCAACATCGATTTTTCTTGAATAGCCTCTCAAGGCATTCTGGGAACAATGTGAGGCATTATCCCTGCACAGGAGCTTGTGGTTCAATGGCCTCTCCTTGGACCAACTATCTTGTAATAGGAGCCTCTTGATGGATGTTGTATGATTGGGCCTCCTCTTCCTCATGCTTCACATGTTTGCCTTGTTGGCCCTTGCCACCTCTTGGGTGTTTGGCTAATCCTTGTGAAGTTCTTGCTTGAGCTCCTCTTTTTATGACCATTTTCAAACAATCAAGGATTCTATGTTACTAAGGTGTTGTTATTTATTGTTAATAGGTTTATATCTTAGTCATGACCTTAGTTTCATTAAGTTCTTTAGTTCATATGATTTCAGAGTTAGAAATATTTTTAAAAAATGTCCAAAAAGTGTTTATCTTCTTTTATGACCTTTTGTAGTTGGTTCCTTTTTCCTTATGTAGGGCTTATTATGACGATTATGGTTCCTTGGGTGGAAAAATTAAGGTTTCTAGCATTAATACAATTGATTTTTCATTATAACACTTAAGGTTTTTAACACTCTTAGCCTTGTAAAATCTTCTGAGTGATAGCAAATTTTGTTTCCATGCAAGCACCCCCCTATGACTAATTGGAATACTTTGGGGTCAAATAGGTTAAAACGGTATGAGAATCAGAGTGATAGAGAGCATGATATCTTAAGTAGAAGTTAATTGTGTAGAACTCTGAGTTGCAGTGAGAGAAAAATTTAAAAACTTCCTTAGTTGCAAATGAAGAGAATTAATTTTTGGTCACCACAAGGATCATATATATAGTTTTTTAAGACCTGATATCGAGTACCCGATATTGGGTATCTGACATCACACCCAACTCGAGATCGGGTATCCAACGTCACATCTGACTTGATATCAAGTATCTGACATCGCATTTGACTTGATATTAGGTAGTTGATATCGAGGTTCATGAATTTGCATTGAATGAGGGTATTGAGCATGGAAAAAAAATCTTTAGGATTAGTTGGAAGGTTTCAAGTTAGGTTCATAGTTTTGGGATTAGTGGGAAATCATATTTAGGTACAGGAAGTGTGAGAATATGAAGTCGTCATCATTAAAAGCTTTGGAAGACATAAGAAAATGGGTATTATATCAAGGTTATGGAATGGATCAATTACATGATAAGGGAAAGCATGAAATGTACCAATTATATGATTGGAAGGTAAAGAATGATGTAGTTGTGTCAAATAAGTACAAGTTACAATAGTTACATAAGTGGATGCCCCACAAAGGAGGCTCTAGCCCATAATGCCCTTGCATAACAACAACTAAAAATGTCCATAGGCACGAAAGAAGTTGAATGCAACATATACTTGTGAGAAAAAATACACATGTTAAAACCACCAATTTGAGAAAATAACTCTATGTTACACAAAACCACAAGTTAGGATCATACAGACAACAAGATGAGATGGACTATAGAAGGAATTGAAGGAAGTGGGATGATAGGTATCATACTAGAGGCATAATGAATCCTTGTGTGTTACTATTGGTTAAGTCATCATTAGCCCTTCTTTCCAAGATTCAAACCAAGTGCAAACCATATTTCAGTGACATTACATCATGTCATCACTTTGGCTAACAAGCATAAGACTACCATAATTGCATGGAGTAACATCACTTGGCATTTTGTCCAAGGAAGGAGCTTATTGATGGCACCTTATTTTTTTTAAATCTAAGAAGACATCAACGTTCAAGCATGGGTACATGTCTTTCCAGTGGGATCCTCAAAATTTTATTTAGTGACCTTTTATATTACTCTTACTCCCATTATTTGTTAGATCTAATAGGAGATAATTACAATTGAAGAAACATGATAGAACATACAAGACTAGCCAAAGAGAATCTGCAAATCCCCTTGATGTCACACCCTTCACATTCCCCCCTTGGTTCTTCACTTATTTGTCTAGGCATAATGATTATGAATTCATTTTTAGTTTGATGATGAAAAAGAATATCATTATAACTAGAGCAAGAACCACTTATTAATTTAGTGAGTGGATGGCTAATGTGATTGTAGCAATTTGAAGTAGAGGACGTAGAACTGGTTGGAGAAATAGGATGTTGAACATAATATCCATATGGTTTTGACTAATAGGAAGGGTAGGGTTGGTTTGGTGGTGGCCTCCCCCACGACTGTGGGTTTTGCCAGTATGGTTAATGGTAATTTTGAGGCTAGTAATAAGTCCTAGGATAGCATGATTGGTTGTGGGATTAGCTATCCTTACCATGTGGAGAAGGTAATCTATTGGACATGTGATTCTGTACAAACTTTGGATTTAATGCAGCTATCCAATACTCATATAGATGTAACAAGACCAGGAAATGGCCCTTTGAATGATCATATATGCAGATGTCACATCCATAATCTTTGTCTATGGTTGAGTCTATAGCCTCACTTTCTTCAACCATCTTTCCTGCTTGTTAAAAAGTATTCCTAGCTATTTCTTGGTATGGCTACCTCTACTTATAGTGATTACCTGGTTTGTTTTGCACTACCTTCTCCTCTACTGTCTCTATGAAAGTTTTAACATTTTCATATATCCAATCTGACATCCTATTAAACTTTGCTTCAAGTTCATTGATAGACTTCTATATCAACAAGGTTCATTGTGGAATCACGTTATCAACAGCAGCCTCTTTCTTGTTGCCATAGATATGGACTTGCTTCTTTTAAAAGGTTTGGTCCCAATGATATTTCTCAACATTCTCCCTTTTTCATATCTCTCCTTCTTCTTTTACCACACACTTAATTAGGTCTTGGATCTAATGGGTTCATAGCTCATATAATTGTCATGGGGCATACATCCCAAGGGTTTCCCTTGTTTCATTACAAAGCCTATCTATGATGTGGGAAAGTTGCCTTTCCTTAGAGAAACCATGGCTTGGGCATCTATTCAGTAGAGAATAATATCTATCTAAGGCCATGTCCAAGGATTCATGTTGTTCTTATCTCCATCCTTGGATCTATCTCCTCATGTTGGACACCCTCACATAGGTTTGGTATTTCTCATTGAAGAGTTCCAACATTGTGAACAACGGTTAGATTAAATTTGGTTTCAACGATCTATACCACACTTCAACTATATCAATTAGTGTCATGGGAAAGAGCTTAAGGTTCTACCATCCACTTTCAATGTTATAGAAAGCATAGGCATCATAGAAGGCTTGTAAATGATGTTGTGGATCTAAATCATAGCCTCCTGTAAATTTAAGAATATTATTCATATCAAGTCTAGGTAGGCGATTCTCTTTGCAATGCTTGCGAGATATCTTAACTGCTTCTATGATCTACATTAGGCTCTTAGTGGCCAACAAGGATTCATCATCATCAAACATGTTGTGATGAAAATTTCTATATTCATCTATTTGACTGTGATGATTTTATCTATGTTCATTTTGACATTTTAAATTTCTCCCATGGGTTCAATTTTTACACCAATGATGAGCTTGATCATTATATTTACATTCATCATTGTCAGAACTAGATGTTGAAGGAGGAGAGGAAGATGAGGAACTGGAAAGATTGCCATGGCTTTTATGGTTTTTCCTAGGGTCCCTTGATTTATCCTTTCTAAGTTTTGAGTAGGTGTTAGGCCTTGAGGCTTCCTGTAGTTGAGAAATTACTTCATTACCTTTAGTGTTTTCTGCCTTAGGTGAATGTAGTCCTTGAGTATTGTCATGATGGTCATGAACATATGAAACCCCTAAATGGGGTTGGTGGCTCCAATTTTCTTCACCATATATCTCATTAGTTCTCAAATGAATGTTTTTGTTATACAGTGCATTATCGCTTCCATTTGAAAGAGACATTATTGTTGGTTTATGGTGTGTGTGATTTAATATTTTCTAAAAGATATATTGTTAATGCATTTACAATGATCGTGTACAATATAATAGATCTAGATAACTAGCACCATCCTCAACTACAATGCCAATGATGAGTGGCAAGGTACCCCTACCTTCAACCATATGAATCACAAGTGTTCATGTATGATCTGGTCAAATTCCGTGGATGGGACTAGTTGTGCATCTAAATTGTTATGCCTTGATCATAGTTCCCTGTCTTCCCACTTGAACTAGTGGTAGCTTGTCACGTATGGTTTAGTCCAAAGTAAGGCATATGATGTTGTTATCTAGCCTTGTGTTGCTCCTAATGACAATAAGGGATGAATTAATTAAGCTAATTAATAGTGGAAAGTAAAATCTAAACTAGCCTACGTGTGATGAATATCCATTTCTAATCATTTGTACACACCTTGGACTTTGTGTAACTACTGATGGGATTACCAAGCATACATCATTAGGCTTACCAAATGATGCACTACTGGGTTACCTAGTAATTACACTTAAGCGCTTGTGATGAGTCGTACTCATTTTGCCTAATGGCGGGAATCATAAAGAGTAATAAATGGAAACATTAACTAAGGAAAATAGGAAATAATTAAATAATTAAACAATTAATAGCAATAATAAATCTAGTGGATGTTGCAATGATGGAAGTAATCTTGATCTATATTTCTAGTTATGTCATGCATCCAAGTATATCACACTCAAATAAGGATGCCATACAATCACAAACATCATATTGCAGGCATGCACTGGGAACAATAGAACTTGAAATTACAAAGCTAAGAAAGACTATCTAAAAACTATCCTAATCGTGCATCCAAGTGTTGTATTTATAGGCTAGCATGGAACTGATGATATCAGATATTTAACATCATTTCTTGGGGCCCAATATCACATATATGATATTGTGGCTTTGATATTGGGTATTTGATATCGGAGTTGACAAAATCATGACTCATCAGATGCTATTTCCAAAAGTAAGAATTTGAAAGAGAAATATTTTCAAAAAATAAAACTCATAATTAATGAAGGAAAGTTTTCATAAAATATTAATTTAATATATTAAAATATAATTATGCACAAAAAAAGTTCAAGAGATCAAATTCTCCAAAAGACATAAATTAACCAAAGATCAATAAAAGTGAAACATAAACAAGGGGGTTAAGGACGTGGGGTTTTATAGGCTATAACCATGTCACCTACATTTGAAAAGGTTGATCACTTCTCCTAATGGTTAGAAAATCCCATATGAATGGGAAAATTCTCAATCTCTATTACTTTAGAGTATTTGGATTTTTTTTATTATGTAAAGATCCAAAATGCACTTTTTGGGAATTTGGATGATAGAAGTAGGAAGTGTATCTTTTTTCGTTATGATGCAAGATCCAATGGATACAAATGTTATGACCCTATTTAAAAAAGATGGTATTCTTTAAGAGGTGTAATTTTTGATGAGCAAACCTTAGGATTTGAATCCTTCTACAACCAAGAAGATAAAATCCAAGAGAAGATTCAAGAGAAGTAGTAGCTAATATCACTAATTGTAAATAATAATGAAAACCTATCAAAGAGACAAGAAAATTAACTTAAGGAATTTTTGTTGTGTATATATTTAATTATGTACGTATCTTAGCTATCTCTTAACACAAAGCAAGAAATTGAATAACTCCCTTGTTAATCTATCATTGAATATTGCAAGATACAAATATAGTAAATGGGTAGTTTTATAGAAAAAGGTGGTCTTAAATTTTGAGCTATTTGCTAGCTAACTTCCTGAAGTGAAATCACAACAGCTTTGCTAAATAGAGCAAGAAACTAAGGAAAAAGGAATTATTCATAAAGAATAGAACCAAACAAAGACGACAATATTACTATGCTAAATTGCTTAAGAATTGACACTTGCTAGAGCTATCCCATCTAATCAAAATAACAAAAATAAGCTAAACCTCTACTTCATAGAGAAAATAGCTTGTTTCAAAACTAGCAATCCATTCATATATAACTATGCAATACTAATGCTAGATGAAATAAGAACACCTGATCAACTAAAAATAATGAGATAAGAGATAGAAACCAAAAGAGATAGATGGAAGCTTTAAAAATTCCATTAAATAGAAGTGTTTAGAAGTTGATTCTACAAAAAAATAGGAAAAAATTGCTAGCCCAAAATGTCCCAGAAATATCCCCCTTTTACAATTCTTCTTTGGGCTTTTTATCTTAGCCTTAGGTAGTTACAATGGTTACAAAATTTAAAGCTACAATCTTCTCATGTTCTCCTCATATAACTACAATTTGTTGGCTAAGTGTTTAGCTTCTTGGAAGATCTTCTACATTTGTTGCAACTGGGGCCCTTACATGGCCAGTTGTTGTAATAGTTTTCAATGATTAATGAGGTTCTTGATAGCCTGATTCATTAAATTTGGCTAAGAGCTTTCAAGCTTCCTAATGATTTCTTTAGCACTACTCTTTTCAAAGCTTAATTTGGTTATTGAGTTATTTATTTCAACTAAAGCATCTTTTGCACTAGAACAATATTATTTGATTTCTAGCTTCTTTTGAGTAGTTTCACACATAATGCTTGTAACTACCATCATCATTAAGTCAAGGAAGCTTTGATTGTATTGGGGTAGGTACTCTCTTTTATTTGTAGCCATTTCATATAGTCCATGAACCCTTCCTTCTATGTATGTGAATATGGCTTGCTTCTCTCTCATTTTTGTAATGTCCTCTCCTATCTCTTTCATCCATTCTTTACTATAATCCATCTGATTAATTATTGTCTTAAAACTTGGAAGGGCAAGATGAGAGTAATATGGAGATTTCCCCTTTTGAGCCTGCTATAGCTTAAATTTTATTGTAGTTATCCTTTCTTGTAACTGATCTATCACTTGCTCTTTATTTTTTAATACTGATTCTTTAATAGTAATAATTGTTCTGGCCATTCATTTTTTTCTTTTAAAATTTTCATTTTCCCTTGCATCTCAGACATTTCCTACTTGTTTTGTAGCAAAAATTGTTGCAACTTAGCTATGTGATTATCTGCTGTGACATCCTGTGTTCTCAGATGTCATTGCAAATGTCAAATATATGTTATAATAGACATTATGTGTAAGAAGATAATATAGTAAACATCAAATATATGTAACATTTGACATTATGCATAATGAAAATAATAGGGAAAATGCAAAAGGAACGAGGAAGAATGCTTTATTGATATGAAATAGAGTATCTGGATCATGCTTTGAAAGTGTTCTTTGGGATTTTCTTCCTTTGACATGAATATCTTAGAGAAAATCCAGCACTACCACCATAGTTAGGCCTACAATTGGCTAGAAGGGATGGCTAGTCCATTTCATGTCTTGCTTCACCTGGCACCCGTTACTTGCCTTTACCAACTTTTCCACTCCATGCTGGTACAAATTTTAAGCTCGGGTATAAATGCCTTAGGTTAAACCTCCAAAGATCACCTCCAGAGACATGTCTCCTATTACAATGCACCATTTTGGATCTTAATTACAAGACACCTTTTTGGATCCTCTTATAATAACGGTAATAGTTGTCATGAAGAGACACTTCATTGTTATGTAGTAGCACCATTTGGGAATGGGAACATTACAATCTACCTACCTTAGGTTTTGTTGGTTCTTGAACGAGTCCATGTTCATTATCTTTTTCTAGCTTCAATGCTTCTATTATGCTCCTATGCTCCAATAATTTGATTTCTCCTTTGAACTTGAAGTTGTTTCTTGCTTATTCTTATGAATTCATGGAAGTAGTTGTAATTCTTTTATAAGTGGCATATGATTGGATGGTCGTGTTTAGGATGGAAAAGATTGATCTTGATTCTTCTCAACTTCTTCTTTAGAAATGAACTCTAGTAACTTAGTAACTTGGAATAATGAAACATCATACCAAATATAATCTAGGGTCTCAATGAAGAATGTTGTTAACCCATCCCCATTAATCATGGTGGAGTAATTGGTAAATTGTGACTCTTGATAAGTACTATCCATCAACATAATCTATTCCCGAATTTTGAGATTTGATTTATCTATTGAAGATTTGAACTAAGTAGAATATGCATTAGCCAAGGGAATTGTATGTTGAATTGATGGAAACATCTTCTTCAAATTAGGTTCATCTTCCAAGGATTTTTTTACACATCCATGTTTTAAGAATTGATAAACACTACTTCCAACTTTCACATTGAAGTCTCCACAAAGAACAGTTGGCATTGAATTAGTATAGCTTAGGAATATTCTTTAGACTTTCTTTTATTTTCTTAATCAAGTATTCAACTTGACATAGTCTAACATATGAACATGTTGATTTGGAAATTAAATATGTGTTAACTATACATACATATCTTTTTGATAACTTAATTTTTAGAATCAATACCAAAGCTATGTGACTCTTCTGGAATCTTGACCATTCTTTTTTTTCCATGGTTTGAAGTTCTGGAATTTCAAGAATAATATCTTATAAATTTCATCCAAATATTTGTACCAATTCAAACTTGGCTTCTCTATAAAAGATCATGCAACCATCCATGTTGTGATTTTTGCAATAGGCTAATATATATGACTCAAAAGAAGAACTTCCATAATAACCTTTTTTGTTGTAAATACCTTTGTGTCCCATCTTTTTCAAGTCTGGTTGAAATTGGAATAGGAATTCCCATGGAAAGAATTCTTGTAGGCATAAAACATCAACATCAAAATCTTGTAACTCTACTAAGATGTTGGGTATTGATACTCATGCCAGTCCAAGGCCCAATGGTGGACATAGTGGATGTTATTTCTCACTCGCTAGGATCTTGTAAGCATGTTGTATGTTGCAAATTTGTTTTTCTCAATTTTGGATTTTCTTCTATGTCATTTCTCTTCATGGGTATCATGCACCTTGTTGGAATGAGATTATGACTCTCCATGTTGTTTTGCCATATGATTTGGTTACAAGATGAATTAATATAAATGTACTTAACTATTTTTTCATCAATTGATTCATTGATTGATTAACTAATTTTGGTAATATTTAACTACATTATCTAATTCTTAACAATCTTTGTACCCCCTTAAGAAAATTGACTCTAATAGTGTAACTAATGACAAACTAGAGATGTAGGAAGCTAATATTATCTATCTACATTGGTTAAGCACTTAAGGTTTGATGAATCGTCATTTAGGCAACTGCGATATCGCGTATGCGATATCGTAGTCTGTCTCCTCGTCTATAAATAAGAGGTAGATAGTTCCAATAAAGGGAATCTAGGAAGTTAGTTTTAGAGTTAAGTTTTGATTTTAGTTTTTCATTTTTCCTCTCAACCCTTTTCCTCTCCGTGCATGCCCGCAGTGTGGTGACTGTTATTGTACGACATCCTTATTTGAGTGTGATGTACTTAGACACATACATGACCAGCAATAAAGATCAAGATTACTTCATCATTGCAACATTCACTTAGTTTAATTATTTACTTTACTGTTATTTACTACTTTCCTAGCTAATATATCTCCTCATCCTAAACTCCTAGAACACAGAATGAGTATGACTTGATCATGAGCATTTAAGTGTGACTTCTTGGTAACCTAGTAGTGTACCTAGGATTTGCGCTTGGTAATCCCAGTGGTAGTTGTGCATGAAGTCCAAGATGTGTACAGATGATTGAGGAATGGATGCTCATCACACTTAGGCTTGCTTAGATTCTCTCTCACCATCTCTCTCTTAGCTTAGTTAATATTATTTTCTAGTGTCTCTAGGAGTAGCATTAGTATAGAAACACATCATACAGCTCACTTTGGACTAAACCATATGTGATAACCCAATACTAGTCTAGGTGGGAAGACAACGAACTGCGACCTAAGGCTAACTGTCTAGATGCCATAACTAGTCCATCTGCGGAGTTCGACCGGATTGCGCATGTAACGCTTGTATTCATATGGTTGAGTGTAGGGGTACCTCACCACTCATCATTGGTGTCGTGTTCGTGGACGGTGCTAGATATTTAGACTAGTTATATCATACAAGGTCGTTGTATAGGAATTAATGATATATCTTTTAGAACGAAATAATTATAAAAAAGTCACATATAAATTCACACACAAACTCACAACCATGACTCTCCTACAAGACTACGATAATGCCACACCTAGTGAGGAAATTCATTAGAGAACCAAAGAATTATATCATAATGAATATTGGAGTACACAACCTGAAGTGGGGGTTTCTTATAAACATAAATGAAGACAACATCATCCCAACGCATGGAGACATAACTTACAAGATGACGATGAACCCCTATTGGCCACTACAAGCCTAACGCAAATACAAGAGGCTGTTCAAATCTTCCGTAGGCATCATAAAGAGAGCCACCTACCTAGGCTCGATTTAAACAACTTCCCTACCTTCTAAGGAGGCTATGACTTAGATCTGCATCAACATTTACAAACCTTTTACGATGCCTGCACATGGAACAACATTGATAATGGTTGGCAAAAACTCAAGCTCTTTCCTATGACACTCGTTGTCCAAGAAAAAATATGGTATACATTGCTAAAACCAAATTCAATATGATGTCGGTCAACAATGGTAGAACATTTTAACGAAAGATATCAAACCTACGCAAGAGTGTCAGCCTTGATGAAACAAATCCAAGAGTGGAAACAAGCACAACATGAACCCTTGGACATGGCCTTAGAAAGATATTACGCATTGTTAAACAACTGTCCAGGCCATGGGTTTTTCAAGGAAAGGCTAATGTACCATATCATCGATGGGCTTCGTGATGTAACAAGAGAAACCCTAGGGATATATGCCCAAGGACAATTATACGAACTACAAATCCATTAATTACAAGAGCTTATTAAGCGGGTAGCAAAAGAAGAAGGAGAAATGGCTAGATGGGAGAGTGTTGAAAAACATCAATGGGACCAAAATCTTAACTTAACAAAGGTCCATAATCATAAAAAGGAGAAATCAACCTATCACAAGGGGAAAGAACCATCTTTGCCAGTACAACAATCATTAAATGAAGTCAAGGAAAAGATCAATAAGACGTTGGAATGGACATATAAAAAATGTGGAGAATATATGGATATTATTGGAGATAGAGTTTTGACAACCCAAGAAGCAAGACAAAATACTAGACAATCAGGAAGAAGGGATGAAGCAAATAAGAGCTTAATCGCCAATCACATGTATGAATGCAACATTTGCCTATACGATCACCCCAAGGGCCAATGCCCAATCTTGCTACATATATATGAGCATTGGGGAAATATGTTACATCTAGAGTTCGTACAAAGATACTGTGTTCGATCACAGTGGCAACAATGCCAGTCGTGGAGGAAGCCACCCCTAAACTGGAGACACCCTTTGTATCATCCGAACACAAATGCTTATCTAGTTCAACATCCTATTTCCCCAACTGGGTCAACATACTCTATCTCACTGCATTACCATTCTTCTCAATACTATCAGCCCATGTCCTCAACACAACGACCACCTTGTGCACCTTAAACTTCTCCTAATTTTCAACATTCTCATCCTTTTCCTCCTTCTACATCGCCACCAACTATTCCTAAGGTGTCTACACCATAGCAACAACCCCCGAACATTACTTGTGCTACTATTGCCAATATCAGTGAGAAACCTCAACAACATTAAAGGTGTCCCTTCTTTAGAAATGACCCTAGGAAGGGACAACACAATTCGAAGGCCACTGCATCCTCCAACTAAACACAAGTCCAACCCTATGGTGCACCCTCATCGTCAAACCTAACGGCTCATGTTACTTCATCTGGGCCACCAATGAACACTCCAACAACCATATGGTCCAATGAATACAACCATGGAGAGCGACATCCCGATCCTTGCATATCATCTTATGGTCACAAACATCATAGTGGGTCAACTCTTTACCCAAGAACCACATCTTACAAATTGGCCCACTATGCTTACTATAATCAAGTGTGTGAACCCCGATAGGGTAAGTATGGCCAAGTTTCAATACTTCCAACATGCAAGGATCCTCATCTTCCATTTATTAATCCTTTCCATCCTCAATCATTTAGTTATGGGGGATATCCCCCATTCTAGTAATAAGCAGGATTAATAACCACTTTTTATTTTCTTTAATCTTACAACTTTTTGTTTTCCAATTTTTCATTTTTCAATTTCTTGTATTATATTTTTGTCTTTTTATCTTTTTATAAGTAATCTCATCTACAAATAAAACACTCATGTAGCTTGTTGGTTGAGGTGTGTTCTATGTTATCGAGTCTCCAGCGATTAATTATGCGGACAGTAGCCCATTACACCCACTCATCCATTCTACAAATAAGAGGTTCTATTCGAGGGTACAATGATATTCTTAGCATTCTTAAAACTTAAAATTAATTTTGTGTTCATTATACCCAGAATGAAGAAGGATGGACCAAGAGGGAATGATTAGGGTGTGACATCAAGGGGACTTGTAGATTCTCTTTGGTGACGTCTGTGGGAGTTATCACGCAACATGGTTGTACTAAGATCCTTGTAGATCTAATGAAAAATGGGAGTAAGAGTAATAAAAAAGGTACTCTGAAATCCAATGCTATTCTAGGGAGTCCCACTGGAAAGACATACACACATGCTTGAAGGTTGGTAGCTTCTCTAGATTTAGTAATTAAAAAAAAAGAAAGAAAAAGAAAAAACAACAACAAAGGACGTGCCACAAAACAAAAATCACTCGTCCCTTGACCAAAATGCCAAGTGATCATATGCCTTGTTGTTTTGGTACTCTCATAGCCATTCATCATGAGATGAAACAATGTAATGTCACTGAATAAGAGGAATGGACTTGGTCATGATCTTGGAAGGATGGGTTAATGACACGTTAATCATGCTTTTCATGTAGGATTCGCTGTGCCTTGGGTCAGTTACCTCATGTCCCAATCTCTACGATCCCTGCTATAGTTCATCTCATCTCATTGTTCGTGTAATTGTAGCTCATGTCTCGTATAGTGTAGAATTCTTACCTCATTCTGGTGATATTTACTTGCATGTGTTTTGTGGAATCAGTGTGGATTACATTTAACCCTTCTAATGCCTACGGACACTTTTAAGTGTGGTTACACGAGGGCATTATAGGTTGGAACCTGCTTTGGGGAAGACCCACTTGTATAATATTTTGTAATTTTCACTTATGACACAGCTCACACACACCATTTATTACCCTTAGCATATTGCCAACAATTTCCTTTCCCTTATTACTATCACTCCGATTCAACATTCCTATGAACCATTACATAGCGTTTTTCTCCCATCTAAGGTCCTTATTGATAAATTCCACACTATCATAATTATTTGTGCCTTTTGAACTACTTGAATTACCCTAGAACCTCTTAATAGCAACCTAATGTCCTAAATTCACAATGTTAATTTCCAAAATACCTTGAAAAATTCGGTACCTTTCATTATGCCCAACGTCACTAGGGCTGCGATATCGTGTACGCGATGTATCGTATGCAATATCGCATCCTGTCCACCTATATATAGATGACCCCCCCACAACACTTAGCATTATTTTTCATAATTCATGCGAGGGAGTTTTTCCAATTTTTCTCTATGACTTACGATTCTGCGACCCTTGCTTTTCAACCTATATCTTGCTTGCTGGTACTCCGATTTTTATTTCGTCTGAACCTAATCAAACCTGGAGTGTTCAGGTTAGTCGTGGGGGAGGGGCACCCATCGAATAGCAGTGCATAAATTTTTTGAAATTCATCATCACTCGAAGGACATATTTAAGGGTAATTAGTTATAAAATTAAGAATAAAATGTGTCAAAAACAATTTCATCCCCTTAGCTATACTAGAAAATTAAATTTGGAAACCACCTAGGAAAAGAGGACTCAACATTATAATCTTTCGAGGACATGTTCTTCCAATAATTAACATCATATGGAAATAAAGTAAATCTATTAAGGCAAAAAGTAAGGTATAACCTAACTTTGGTAACAACCTTACTAACAATTGGCCCCATGTGATTGTAGATGGCCCCGAAACGTGGACAAAAAGAAGGTCCTGTTCAAGGTGAGATCAAACAACCTAGGAGAGGTGAAGGAAAAGTTCCTACTGAACAACATGCAAAGTAAGGGAAACAATCATTTAGTATCCACCAAGAAGACCCTACTACTGTACAATCAAGGCAGGCGGAAGGAAGAGTTGCTGCAGCGTCTGAACAGGGACAATATCTCATGTTGCCCTAGGATTATGTTCAAACCATCCATGAAAGGTTCATATTCATTGTAGTGATCATGGAATTAAACCTTGGAACTTTCATAGAATTTGCTTTGGAGGCCGTTAGGGATCACCTCAAAGGGTCCCCATTATGGCCTATCTTCTCTGAAAGTAGTGCCTGGTACTTAGGGAAAATGTACCAATTTTTGCACAATAAAGAAGAAGGCACCACGGTTAATAATTGTGGTGTGACTATTGATTTCTCTGTTCAAGCCATTTCGAAAGTATTAAACCTTCCAAATACAGGGCCAAAGGTTGCTCAAAACCAGTTGGACACTTTTAGAACCGAGAAACTTAATAAACTATTGACAGAGAATAAAAGAGTGGTGGAAGAAAAAGAGAAGGCTAATTGGGATGCCTCTGTATCACAGGTGCAAACTCATGTGCATACCAAGGCACTCAAGGCCTTACAAGAGGAAAATTAGTAGCTTGTTGCTAATAACCTTTGGTTGATCTTTGTTGAGAAGCAAAAGAATGTTCTTGAAGAACACTTTCATCAATTGTGAGAACAATTCATCCAGGTTAATCAAGACATGAGCTACTTAGCCAGGGAAAATTGGGCCCTCTCAATGGAGGAGGTACACGCAATCCATCAAAAGATAGCTATCGAAATAAGCGCATGGAAAAATGAGGCTAAATGGCATGAAAAGTTAAAGGAGCACTTCCAAGATATGGTGGGGATGTACAAACAGATCCTTGATAAGGAGATCCATATGGCCAAGGCCCACATCAATGCTATTAGTGCTCAAAACACTGACTAGTGGGCCATATTGGACACATATGCCTTAGCCCACTAGGCGGAAGTTAAGAACCAAGACCTATAGATTCAGGATTTGACAAAGTACATGGAGTTGGCAAACTTGCGATATGCCAACCTTTCCATGTTAACAGTAGGGTGCCCAAGGACAGAGCTCGAACAATAGGTAGCTATCACCTATGGTAAATATGAAATGGAATTTTCGGAATGCAAGAAGTTATTGTAACAACTAGAGCTTGCAAATTCTGAACTTGAGGTGGTGAAGGCAAGCTACCAAGGCTAGAAAGGTATTACAACAAACTTGGCTTGATGGCTTGCAAATTTTCAAGAATACAAAGATAAAGCTAGAGCCTACGAAGAGGAACGACAGGTATTTGTGGCTTGGTATGTCAAGGCCAATCAAATGTTTCTGCAACTACCCTTCCCATGGGAGGTGTCAACTCCATCAAACATTAGAACAATAGCATGGATGGCATAGGATCCCTGGACCAAAGAGGAGAAACTCCAAATCATACTTCAATGCCATTAAGCCTCAAGACCTGGAGCACAAGACAAGGGGAAAGCACCTATGGAGGAGCCACCACCACCAGGAACTACATGAGTTCCACCAATTTTGTAGCTATAGCACATTCTTTGTGTTGTGTCTTAATTTTTTTTTTGATTCCACATTGCCAGCATAAACCCAATTTCACCATCCAATAATCCCATACCTATCCACTGTGTAATCACTATAACTCAAGGACGAGTTTTCATTCAGTCCTGGGGGTATGATGAATCGTCATTTAGGCAACCACAATCGCGTATGCGATATCGCAGCTTGTCTCCTCATCTATAAATAAGAGGTAGATAGTTCCAATAAAGGGAAGTTAGAAAGTTAGTTTTAGAGTTAAGTTTTGATTTTAGTTTTTCATTTTTCCTCTCAAACCTTTTCCTCTCCGTGCATGCCCACGGTGTGGTGATTGTAATTGTACGACATCCTTATTCAAGTATGATGTACTTGGACACGCACATGACTAGCAATAAAGATCGAGATTACTTCATGATTGCAACATTCACTTAGTTTAATTATTTACTTTACTATTATTTACTACTTTCCTAGCTAATATCTCTCTTCACCCTAAACTCCTAGAACATGGAATGAGTACGACATGATCACGAGCATTTAAGTGTGACTACTTGGTAACCCAGTAGCATACCTAGGATTTGCGCTTGGTAATCCCAATGGTAGTTGTGCACGAAGTCCAACATGTGTACGGATGATTAAAGCACAGATGCTCATCGCACTTAGGCTAGCTTATATTCTCTCTCACCCTCTCTCTCTAAGCTTAGTTAATATTATTTTCTAGTGTCTCTAGGAGTAGCATTAGTATAGAAACACATCAAACACCTCACTCTGGACTAAACCATACGTGACAACCTAATATTAGTCCAGGTGGGAAGATAGTGAAGTGTGACCTAAGGCTAACTTTCTAGATGCCACAACTAGTCCATCTGCGGAGTTCGACCAGATCACGTGTGTAACGCTCGTATTCGTATGGTTGAGTGTAGGGGTACCTTGCCACTCATCAAGGTTCAATATGGTTTGAGAGGTTAAATTTATAAGTTTTGACAATTAAATTAGTAGGCATAATTAGTTACCCTAAGTTATGATCTTTTAAGGCATAGTTTATGATATCATTGAATTATTGGGTGCTCAGATGATAAATCTAACATCACCATTGAGTTTAGAAGGGTGAGAAATATTGGAAATGACAATTCATATGTTGAAAAAGGATATCATATGCTCAAGTTATGCCAAATTAAACTTTTGAGGGTCTTAAGACACTATATTGGACAAGGGGTGGAAACTAATTTTCAGGGTTCCATTGGGGTAGATCTGATTTCATCATTGAAACATGTAGGAAATAACTCTTCATTTGTTGAAAAAGGATTTCAGAATTAAAAGCTATGGCTTTTGAGGTTTAGAAACTTTGATGCAAAAAATGAGACTTCTCAAGAGGCCACTTATCCTAGTACTACTCCAAGGTGAGCATGCTTAATTTTGAAGTTTTTATGCCATTCCCTACGAGCACGCAAATTTTCTTTTTTTTTTTTATTAAAATTTTTTTCTTATGTTCCTAATTTTAAACTAATTTTCTAATGGATGGAAATTTTTGAATTCTTCATCAGTTGATGAAAAATTTCGAATTTTTTGTTGAGTAATGGAAAATTTTAAATTTTTTTATCAGTTGATGAAAAAATTTTCTTGTCATCAAGGTAGGGACAACTGCTAGAGTAGGGACATCGACAACATTGTGGGGGAATTGGAGCAACGAGAAGGACATGGTAGTGGTAGGGTGTGCTAGGAGAGTGCGGTAGGGATGGGTAGTGGAGACATGTTGGGAGTGCAACAGTGGTGGACGAGCCTTTACCTATGCCTGCGTAGCCCACATAAGGACCTATGTGGCATAGGTGAGGCTTACAAAACTCATGTAAGGGCTTGCATGACCCAAGTGATGCTTGTGTGGCCTGCACAAAGGCCTATGTGGCCTATTATTAGGGTTCACATGGCCCAAATGGGGCCTATACAACTCTTATTAGTGAACTGTGCGATACAGGTGGCTAGTGCATAGAGGAATGAGTGTTTTATTATAAAGATGTTAGAAGGAGCAATGATCTTTAGCACCAGGGATGGTTGAGTTGTGTTAGAGGGGGCAATGATTTGTAGCATCGGCGGTGGCTATTGTGCATCAAAGGGGATGATGATTCTTAGCATCGATGGTGTCCATAGAGCACTAGAGAGCATGATGATTCTGGGTGTCGATGGTGTCTATAGGCTTTGTGGGTGGCTGAAAATTATGATGAATATTTTTTTGGTGGTTGAAATGATGGTGGTGGCAATAATAGTAACATTGACAATGGCAACGACAATGTAGGCAGTAGTGGAAATGGCTCTCACAATACTAGGAAACTCAACAAAAAATGTAGTGAGGGTTCCCTTGTGCTAATGATAGGTAGAGGCATGATGATAGGCAAATGAAAGGAAGTGGATTACAAGTAGTGATGGATCAAATGACAATGATAGGTGGGGCAGGGGTGCAACAAGCTACAATAAGCAGCATGGCTAAGGAAAGTAGCGAAATGATAGATCTAGGTGACAGTGATAAATAGGGTGAAGCATTGTATTAATAATGCTCAAGGACTCCATCATTTGTGAGAATGATAGTAGTGGTAAGGATGTGCGCAGGCACAAATTGAGTAGGTCAAGGCATGTTGTGTTTGTGGTGGAGGGCAAAATGATGGAGAGTGATGGTAGAACAGTAGAGATGGAGGGAAGCATGGTGTCATTGGCCCAACTTGTGGCCATGACATAGTAGGCCTTATGTGGCCATTGTGCTAGCTATGATGCTGAGTGGATGGGCCTTGCGGCCCTAGTACAAAATGATGCTTAAGGCCTTGTTGCCATTGGACTGGCCATTGGGTCAACCATGACACTCCATGGTTAGGCCTTGCAATCTTGCCACACAATGGTGTGATAGGTCTTGTTGCTGCTAGTAGAGTAGGCTAGTTGTGGTTCTAGTCTGCTAGGGCCTTTATTTTTTAAATTAAATTTTTAAAAAAATTAAATTAGGGCTAGCCTGCTTTTGAACCCATGACCTCTCGCCCTTCCCTTTTTTTATAATTATAATAATAATTTAATAAATTAATATTAATTTAATGCATGCATAACATGAAACTTTAAACATCGATATCTAACCATAAGTCTAATCAAGATGAAATTTGTACCGTTGGAATCATCTCGACCAGTACTATGCATTAGATATAGTCTTATGGTTTTAAAAATGAAGCTGAAAGTTTAGAAATTAAGAGGACATCATCATTTTTAAAACTGTCATTACTAGGTTGATGTATGGATAACTTGAGATCTTCTAGATTACTTGGATTTGATTGTAAATGATGTACTAACCCTAGGATAGGAATATAATTTAACAAGCATGATGGTTATACCTTCTCATATCATGTTCATACCCTAATGAGGTACTAAGAAAAAGATTATGACAACATCATTGACTGAGTATTGGTTTCTCTATGGGGATTAGACAATCTTATGGATGGATTGACTCCTTGAATTTATCAATACCTAGGTCTTAGTATGGTGAATAATGCCAAGTTACAAGGGTTAAGCACTTAGGATAATGAGTTTCAACAAAACAAGATTAAGACAGGTCATTGTTACTAACTTTTTTGGAGAAACTTAACAATGATCTTAATCAATTAATATTTATACTATTAAGATGGATAAGAGTTACTTGAATCGGTGTATCCTTGTCTTACCGACATCTCTTGCAATTGATGAATCTTGATGAGGTGTAATCAGATCTTCATTAGTCATGAAAGAATTTTGTTGGTTGGTGGGATCTATGTCTATTGTAGATGTCTAATTCAATATTCCTCAAATTAATGGAAAGGTATCTTTTGGCTTACATCTTAGACATACAATGCATCTGGTGATGATCAATGACTTTCCCTATGTCATGGCTTTATGGTTCATCATTATGTTGACATTGTAGTTAGTCCATGATTCTGAATGGCCCTTGGATCATGGTTTGCTTTGATACTAATTATAACATCTTGTTCCTAGATGTCATGGAAAATGTCAAATATATATTATAGTAGACATTATGTGTAAGAAGACAATTTACCAAACGTGAAATACATGTAACATTTGATATTATGTGTATGAAAACAATAGGAAAAACGTAAAAGTAAAGGGGAAAGAATGCTTTATTGATATGGAATAGAGTATTTGGAGCATGCTTTGAGAGTGTTCTTTGGGATTTTCTTTCTTTAGCATTTATCCCTTAGAGGCAATCCAACACTTCTATCATAGTTAGGCCTATAATTAGCTAGAAGGGATGGCTAGTCCACTTCCTATCCCACTTTACCTGGCACCCATTGGTGCCACAACTGCATGTTGATATAACCTTTAAGCTCTGGTATAAATTCCTTAGGTCAAACCTCCAAAGGTCTCCTTGAGAGACATGTTTGTTATTACAATGCATCCTTTTGGGTCTCAATTACAACATGCCCTTTTAGGTCTTGTTCTGATAATGATAATACTTGTTATGAAGAGGCACCATCTTCATTACACAATAGCACCATTTGGAAATGGGGATTTTACATCTGTTATCTACTCCATATCCTTAATTAGAGTAGCTATAATATCTGACATATCCCCATGCGACATTGTGAGCTTTTGCTTTTGTATTTGTGGGTTGTCTTCCTTGTACTAGAAGATGATACTAGCCTCTGTCTTAGGGGTAGTAGGAAACTTCTAGGTTAATATAATCCTTCCTTCTTTCTTCTTGATTCTGTATGACTAATATGATCCATTCATCAAATAACTAGAGGAAAATGTAAGAGCCGAAGATGAGCCTTTCCCTTCTTTTTGCTATAGTTGCTTAGTTAGCTTTAATTGCTCTTGCTCTTTTAGCCTTTGTTGCTTTAATTATTACTATTGAAGTTCCTTTAGCCTTCATTGCTCAAATTGTTGCTGTTGTTCTTTCTGTATTCATACTCGATTAATTCTAGCTTTCCTTATGATCCTTATTTTGGAATATTCTTTCACATTGAGAAGAAACATTTTATTGGGGGTAGCATTTTCTAGCTTGAGCAGCTTTCTTGAGAAATAATTTTCTTCCATTATGATCAGATGCTCTTTTGGAAAAATATCTAGTTAAAGAATGCTCCTTATTCTCCATCCATATGCAAACTTCAATTACAAGAATGTTAAAAGTTGAGCCCAACAACGTTAGGAAGAGTTTTTTTAATTATACTAGAGTTTCTTTTTTCACTTCATTAATGTCCCTGTTAGAGCTCTTTAGGTAGATTATTTTGGTTTCATCAGGCTAATGAACCTTTCTAGTCTTTATGGTTGAATAAATCCTCCTTTATGCTAGGGGAAAATTGCACTACACTTGGTATCTTCTTACCATGCTCCTTAAGTGGATGGAATTGGCAAATTCTCAAATGCTAAATTTGAGAAGGAAAACCTCCCTATGCCTATAGTCATGTCTAAGGAGGCTCTCCCACATCTATTACCCTACCTCTAGTGTAGCCAAATATGGAGCTATGAACCTAGGTAACTTGAATGCTATACCTTCAAATTCTACTATTAAAACTTGAGTGTAATGAGCATGAATAAAGACAACTCCATGACACTTTTCCATAATTTTTTCCATCACTTGGTGGTTGACCCTTTTGGAAAAACTTCTAAAATTAACTTGATTAGATGGGGATAGATGCAATTCATTAAGAATTCTAAAGACTATATATCAGAGAAGCTTCTCTGATAGACGATTGGGAAGATATCATGGCAAAGGTCTTCTACTCTAGCTCTCCTCTATGAAGCATATCCTACATGTGGGAGCCATTCTCTCTAGGTTGGAAAAATTGCTTAATAGGAAATCTAATAAGAACAAGCTAAGGCTTAAATGAGCTCCTTGTCCCTCAATCTTAGATAGACTCTTCTATAGTGCGTCATTCATAAACTAGATAGGGAAAAAATGTTTGTTATTTTTTAAGGCTAACAAGGCTTAGACATGGTAATTGGAAATAGTATTTATAACCCAAATATAACAAAAAATCAAAGAAGAAATAAAGATTCAATGTGGAAACTTGAGCTCTGAAGCTTTAGGAATAACATTCATGTACCTTCAAGCCTTCGCTAGATTGGTTGGTGGCAATCTAATATTCTTTTTAACCTTTTGGTATGTCAAAACCTTAAGGAAAATGGAGAATATAGAATGTTTGTGGTGATTAATGATTTTGCAAGAATTAAACAAGAGTTTCATAATGAGATCTAAGAAATCAAGGAAATGAGATCTACGACAAGATGTCAAAATGAGGACTACATCAACAAGATGAGAGCATGGATGAAAACAGAGCCCATAAATCAAATGAAGAGGTTTTAAGGACTACCAAGAAGACAAATTAACAAGAGAAAGCCTCAAAATTCAAAGTACAAAATTTGAGGAGACGTATTGGAAAAATAGAAGACATCTATGATCAACAGTAGATGTTCTAAGGATAAAGAACTTAGAAGGGAAGGATTAATAATTTTCCTAATTAAAAAAATAAAAAACTTGAAAAATAGCATCCAAAATTTATGTGGCTCTCCAACTTGGGTTGTCCACACTTAGAGGGTAGATTCCTTACATACCTCTAGACTTTGTTTCTCTAAAAAGTGGTTTGAAGGATACCACACCCTATACAAGCTCTAAGTTCCACTCCAAAGTATTTCATCAATGTGAAACCACTCAACTCTACAAGGTCCCAACAAGCTTAGAATGTGGTTTCAAGGATCCCACAACCTTTACAAAATTGAGCTCTTCTCTAAAGTATTTTGACGCTGCATAGGCACTTAATCTCATAGGATCCCAACAAGCTTAGTTACGATGCCTTCTCATAAGAAGGACATCAACCCCAGTAGGGAAACAAGTGAGAAACAAAAACACAAGAAAAGAATGTAACTTAAAATATAGGTCCTTGTACTTTGAAGCATAGTTTTGTAAAAAATCAAGCAAATGATATGAAAAATGAAGTGCATAAGTGCAATAGAATAGAATACATAATGATTACTTTGATGTTGACAATGCTTGCTTAATACCTGCACAATACCTAAGAGATTGAAATCTTCTTATAGCCTTGGAGTGTTTGAAAATACCTTGGAATTCATGCAATGACTATCTAATAGCTAGTGTAGACATCTCCTTTGAGATTAGGATGTCTCTCTGAAATTGACTTCAATTCTGGGAAGATGTCTCATCCAAAAGTGGAACATATCTATGGAGATGTCTCTTCTGCAAAGGAGACATCTCCTATTTTTGGGAGATTTCTTCTGTGAATGCACTCAAATTCCACCAAGATTTCTTCTCAAATTTTGAACTTTGGTTCTTGAGAATTCCTCTTGCTAAGTTAGCTTCCTCTCAATTGCCAGAGCATCTTTATTTATCTTGTAGGCATTGTACTCATCCATGCTTCCTTAAGTCCTTGTAGTCTTCACTTTGACATCTCTTTGTAGAATTCATTTCTTAAGTTCTCATTCATTCCCTGCAAAATCATCACATTCCACAACATTCTATGTTCTCCTTTTTCCTTATGTTTTTGACATACCAAAGGGTTAACAATCTCCTCCTTTTTGGCGATGTCCAAAACTTAAGAAAATGGGTTAGTAGTTTCTAGAATTCATCAAGTCATATATTTTTCAATATCACTTATAACACTAGTTTAGTAGTGCACTATATTCCATGAATCACATCCTTTAAGTCATTTAACATCCACACATCACAATCATAACACTATATTCTGTAAACCATAATCACCATACTCATATCACAACATGACCATTATAAGCCTAAATGATATCCATAATAGCATAAACAATTTGATCCATATATATAACTAATTATTAGTATAACCATCATTTAACACATCATAATTATCAATAATAAGGTTAACCTCATCATATCAAACTCCCTGCCTTTTTGGACATCATCAAAAAGGGGTGGAGCAATGTAATAAGATAGATCAAGAGAATGCATAAGAAAAATTTTACATTTATTTTCAAACCTTCATAATGAACACATGAGAACTTGAGTACTCTAAGAATATATATATAAACATCTTGCTAAGGATGAACAATCAATTAAAAAGTACATATTTCTTAGCATTGATTGTAGAGGGTTGATGATGATAAATCAATTAAGAACTACCCCTTATCTATTCACAAGGTTAAAATTAATGTGTCAGAACTGATCCAAACACAACTAAGCCAAGCTAGAAGTATTTAAAACCAAAGGCCAAAGTCCAAAGTTTGAGCATTGAGAATTGATGAATGGCAAGGTACCCCTACACCCAACCATATGAATCATGAAGCATTCATGCGTGACTCAGTTAAATTCCATAGGCTTTATCATTTCCAATGCACTAGCCCTCTAGAAAAGTGAATCTAGCCTTAAGGTCAATCGTTGTCATCCCAATTACACTTGTGATGCACGTTGGTATGGTTAAATGTAACTAAGGCATTTGATTTTTATCATTTTGTATTTTATATTGTGGGTGCTCGAAATGTAGATAAAAATAAGTTTAATTAACTAATCTAAATGACTAATTAACTAATCCTAACATAAGCATCCATTCCCACTTTCTGTACATGTCTTGAATCCATGTATCCACTGTTGGGTGACCAAACGTTACACTACTGGGTGTACAAAGCAATAACGTTGTTAGGATTACCAAGTGAATACGTGTTACACTTGAAGTGGTCGTACTTATGTATTTAAGCTATCTAGCTTAATAATCTCATTAGCTCAATTGCTGGAAAGTAATTGTGAAATAATTAAGAATAATTAACAAATAATTTGAAAACATTGAATGAAAAAATAAAAGAGTTAATCTATCTAAAGTGTTGCAAGGTTTATTAGAAAGCTTGTCTTTATTGCTACACACACTATCGTGCTTAGGTACAACAATGCTCAAATAAAGATCCATACACTCAATGATTCCTATTGTAGGCACTCAGGGTAAAATTCTAACTTTCAAATGGAAAAAATGCAAGAGCTTTGCTACAGCTAAAATTTGGACTCCCCATAAATGTGGTGGGTAGGTGCATATTTATAGGTGATAGACAGACACTGTGTTGATGAGGCATCATCGATGTAGGTCAAAATGCATCAACAGGGCCTTGTGGATGAGGCCTCATTGATGCAGTTGACTGCATTGACGAGGCCTTATCAATGTAGCCAACCAATGAAGACTCATCATACCCCCATGATTGAATGAAAACTCATCCTCAAGTTCTTTTACAGAATTGGGAAGGTATGGGATTGTTGATTGACTTTTCTGTCAACAAAATAAACTTGACTAACTTGATAAAAAATGGAGTGCCCAGGTGTATGCATCAACACATTACAAAAATGGTGGTGTTTAGGACACAAAATTAAACACCATGAAAAAACTTATCAAAAATTGGATAACACATTCCTTGATGATGTGAAACATGTTGGAGAAGATCAAAAGGTCATAGGCGGTGTTGGTTCTTGGGGCTCTAAGGGACTTTCATTGGCTTCATGCATTGGTGATGGTTGAGGCTGTGGTTGTCCTGCTACTACTACAACTTTAGGTAGGAGGTAGAAAGCATCCAACAGTGCTTTCATTTTCTCCTTCTTACTCCTAGGATCATGCACTATCCACATAGCTTTCCCAATGTGGGTTGGAATGGGTACATCCCAAGGACACAAGATCACTAGAAACAACTCCTTGGTGTTGACTAACTAGGTAGTAAACTATTTGCATTCAATGTCGAACACTCACACTATGTTCTTTAGCTCTTGGTATCCATTTGGCTAGGTCCTCGGTGATGGATTGTTAATTTGTGAATCATCCTTTGAGGACTTTGAGTTTAGCATTAGTAGTTTCAAGCTTTTGCTTAGTGTCTTTGTGGTGTTTGAACTTGACTTCATATAGCAAATATGAGCTAGCCACTTGCTTCTCCAATTCTGACCATAGTTGTTTGATTGTCAGCATTTCTACGTTTGTGTAACAAAGATTGGCCAACTTCATATATTTTGTCATTCTTCGATTTGCAACTCCTTCAAGCGAATCTCTACTTTGTTGTACGTATCAATCCCATCAAGGATGGGCTGCCACATCTGTCTTCCTTGCTGGAGTTGCTGGAGGGCTTCATTCAATTTAGACTTTGCTATCTAGATTTTTTTTATTAATTTCTTTTTGCAAGCCAACCTAGTCCTTGTAGTGATTTTTCACCCTCTCATACTTGAGAGCTTCGTTCTTCCAAGTGGTGATTTCAATGACAAAATTTTGTTGCAAGGTGCACACCTCCTCCATTAATAGATTTTGGTTATCTATGGCCAATTTTCTCAATTCAAGGTTAACCCTAACAAGCTGCTCATGCTGTTGATGAATGAATTCCTAAATTTAATCCCTTTGAGCATCAACATTTTTTAGGCAATGATTTTGCACAGTCAATGTTTCATTTTCTTGATGTATCTAATTTAATTCCTTTTTAATTGAATGTGTTTTAGCTTCTACCATGGATTGTTTAAAGATGGTCATTACTGCTTCCTCCTTAGCCTTTTGGAGTCATTCCTGAAGCTATTTGATAGCTTCATCTCTTGTCATTGTTGGGTTAGGATTGTTTGCTTTGCAAGTTAGGCACAAAGTCCAGCAACCTCCATGGCCAAGCATTGATTTTTCTCTTGGGCTATTTCTAGTTGCCCTTCCAAAATGATGCATTTCCCCCTTACATTTAGTAGCTTTGACTGGGTTGTAGTAATGTTCTTTGGAGGATCAAAGATATCTAGATTTGATTGCCCAGTTCCCACTAGTCATTCTAGTAGTTGTTCATGCTGGGCTACATTCAATTTCCCCCTGACCATTCCTATAGATGTCTACACATCTTAAAGTGTAGATACATCTAGTACAAATGCCATTGGTGCATTCAATGCTTTAGTGACATGGTCGACTACCACTTTTTTTGTTGTTTCCTACCCTTGGTGCTGCATCACCAAGACAGTTGCCTCCTTAGCTTCTTCCAACCTCATCGAGAAAGTGGCAACATTCTTGTAGATTTTTGGGAATAAATGATGTGTCGCTAGTGACATCATCACCTTCCAAGTGTTGGGATTCAACCTTGAAGGTAGCTACGTTCTTTAGGCAGAGGAAATGGAACCACCCCCTCTCCATTTGACTAACTATATGAACCATCTTATTAAAGTGACTCATTACTATTCAATACACAAATGGATCCATCCTACTCATTCCTACCTACTACTCTTGTTTGCTCAAAAGCTGCTCTCAAATTTGTCATAGACACTCAAGGACTACCTGTGCCTTTAGTATTGTCTCCTGAGTGGGTGGTGGTAGCGACATCTCCTCTTCTTGGATGGCTGTTGGCATTTTGTCCTTCATAATTTTTGCCCATGAGGCCAAGGGAGTATGCCTGAGAGTGTCATTGGAATAGAAAACAATACATTCCCTCTTACAAAGTTTTCTTATCAGGCATGGAAAGGGAAGAGTCCTCCTTCCACGTTCATTATCCTTGAAATGCTTCTCAATCTCCAAATAAATTAGCTGTGGAAGGTTAATAGGAAATTTCCCACTTAGAGTGGCACATGCATGAGTGGAGAAGGTAGTCATCTTACTTGGCCTCATCATTGGATTGAGGTGATAGGTCATAATCTTGAAATAAATTCACTTCACTGGTGTGAGTGTGTCATACTCCTTACGGTTCACCCTGTAACATCGTTGGATCCACTTCCTTTTTGCCTCAGGATCATATTTTGTTGATATTTTTTCCAGCTATGTTCTGATGCTGGGTAACCCAATGCTTGTGCAATGGCCTTTGTCGGGTAAGACACTTGAATGTCCTTGATTTTTACAATGGACCCTAGCCTTCAACTGTTCTAGAAGAGATAGGTCTCTCCCATGTATCACTCCCCACTGGTCGTGATGATTGGCCACATGGAAGAGGTTTTCAATTGTGTTTTGACATCCTCTAAAGCTTTCTCCAAAAATGGCTTGAAGTTTAGTTCTTGAAGAACTAATCTTTGGATCTTTCGGGACTTGTTGATGTCTAGGTAGTATTGAGTCAAAGTAACCTTAAGCCTAGGCATAGGTACAGATGCTTCTCCTCATTGAGATTGTTCTATAGGAACTTCTTCTTCTGGAATCTGTCGAACATATTTCACTTCGGGCTCCTCACAAAGAGGTTTGGTTGCATGGGTCACCACTTGTTGTTCTTGGCCTTGAACCTACTAGCCCCTTCTAGCTTTGGGTTGTTGCTCTCGTGGTTATGAGGGTTCTCCTTCTTGCAAGAATTTTTGTTTAGGTGCCATCTGCAATCACAATAGAATTATGGATTAGCAATAATTGTGTAACCTTAAAATAATTGGGATACCTTAACTCTTGAGAGTAGTTACACTTGGCTAAGTTGTAATTATGGCTAATTTAATTAACTTAATTATTATTTCTATTTACATGTTATCAGTGATAAATCATCTTAGAGGTTATTGGAAGAGTTAATCTTGGAAAAACTTGATGCTTATGTATGATGAAGGTTACTAAGCCTTGGGGTAGTTAGAAAATTTTTTCAAAAATTACATTAGAAACCTTGAGGTTTATGGCCACCACGATAAAGATCTTACCTCTAGTAAGTGTAGGATCAAAAAATTGAGTGATTTGGACAAATAGTTTGAAAGTTATGGGCTCTAAATGGTTTTGGGCTTTGAAAAATTGCAAAAATTTCTTGTGTGTTATGAGCAAATGACAAAAATTCCAAAGTGTTTGGTGGTATATATAGTATTTTTGTATTGCATCGATGAGGCCTCAATGATGGGGCCATGTCGATGGGATTGTCTGCGTTGAGGAGACCTCGATAATGTAGCTGTTGATCACCATTGACTTTTGTTGACTTTGGTCAAACTTTCAAAATAAAAGGAAATTTTCAATGAAATTGTAGTCAAATGAAAGCTTAGTAGACCAAGAATAGTATGAAATCATGAGAATAAAGTTGAAAAAAATGGAGAAAATTAATGTAATGGATGAATGTAATGAAAGATTAAGGAGCATTGAGCAATTTACACAATGGAAAATACAGAATATAAGACTATAATGATGTTAAAGGTAAGGAACCTTAACTAATCAAGTTAAAAGCTATGCAAGTGGGTCCTCCCCGTAGCAGGCTCATGCCCTTTTTGCCTTTGCATAAGCTCAACTAAGGATTCTGTGGGCCCCATAATTGATTTAATGATCATGACAAGTTAAGAACCAACCCAAAAGAATCCACTCAAGAATCCCAAATTGTCAAACTAAGACATAGAACATAACATAGAACCTGGTAGTGAGGTGAGTTATGGCAGCATGGATGGATGATAGAGAAGGTGGAATGGAGTTACAAATTAAGGTCATAAGAAGTACCTTGTGGAATTGTGGTTAAAATGATCCAAGAAGTTCCATCCTTAGTCTAGACCAAAACCATATGCTTTCAGTGACTTCGCATTGCCACTCTAAGACTGATCCACTCACTTGAGACATAGGAGTGTCCCTGCAAGACAACCATCATTCTACAAAGAGGAGAGAGAAGTAGGAAGTGAGAGAGAAAGTGCCTTAGTTAGAGGGGAACTTCAGGCATAGGTGTATCTTTCGAGTTCCGTAACTAGTGCTTGTAGCACTTTTATTTGTCCAAGGGGTGTGCTTTGAATTCCCATTGTTTTTGCTTTGAAATGGAAACCACACCATGTGAGAACTTATTCATGTCAAAGGGATGTGCCTTGAATAGCAATGATGTTATTTGGCTTCTTATCATTGGGTGGTATGGAATAGTAAGAAGTCTGCAAAAAACACTTAAGCACTCAAGCAAGAAGAAGAGTACAAAGAGTATTGAGTCCCCTTGAAGTCACATCCTTTACAAATTTTTGGATCCTTCCTAATTCTAGAACTACCAAGGTCATTGATTGATTGAAAGTTTCTTTAATGAAAAAGGAACCTCAAATTCCCAAAATGAGAAAAACCATAAAGTTCATTGGATGGGTGGATGATGTGGAGTTACTACCTATTCCATGAAAAATAAGCCATGTTAAAGTCATTAGACACTAGAATTAAAAAATAGAAACTAGGCATCAACAATGACACATTAACCACAAACCATCATTAGTAAATAACAACAGTAGCATTGTGTTATGTGATAATAAAGCAGATTTATTAGCAAAAAATGAGAGCATAGCACACTTAATCAAAAGAAACACAAGAGACAAAATAAAGTAAAACATATAAGAAAGTGTAAAATAATCAAGAAAATTTAAATGTACTAAAAATGGTATAAAATTAGAAAAATTTGAAAATCAAAAATGTGGAAAAAAGGTAGAAAAACTAAGAGGCCATGGTAATGGTTAGCATGGATGGCCATATCCCCCATGACTGAGTTGGAAGGAGGAGATTTAAAAAATAGAATGTGGATGTCCATTAGGTGAGGCAGTATTTACACTGGCCAATCTTGTTCTATGAAAGGTTTAATTTGTTGGATATTGATCAACTAATTTTTATTTGGGCTATCAGGTTTGTAAATTATCATGGCCCCAGAGGGAAAGGTCTGATCAATTATATAAGGTCCCTCCCACAATGTTTGAAATTTTTCCTTTTGAGGTACATGTGTGGGGTTCTAGTAGAGGACCTTATCTCTTAGTTGAAACCTTACTTTCCTAATACTAAGGTAAGGTTCACCTCATTTAGGAAACCTTAGAGCATACTTTCCTAATACTTGGCTGAATGCCTTGTTCACCTCATTTAAAGATAGGGCTACTAATTGATTCTCATTTAGCACATTTAGATTGATCAATCTTTCCTTTTGTGCTAAACTTAGGTCAAGGTTTAGAGCATAGACTATGAGAGTGTACGAATCTCAGATTGAACTGGGAGTGTTGGAAGTTTTTTGTACACTAACTCATAGGGAGAATATTCAATAGGAAGTTTCTAAGTTGATCGATAAGCCTAGAGAACATCATTAAGTTTTATGCTCCAATCCTTCCTATATTTGCTAATGGTTTGTGTTAATATTTTTGTAATCTTCTAGTTGGTTACCTCTTCTTGATCATTGGCTCTGGGGGTGGTACAGTGTTGTTAATTTATGTTCTACCCCCAAGCATTGCATTAATTTTCTAAATGTGGCACTTGTGAAATGAGTCCCATTATCAGAGATTAGTGAACATGGCACCCCAAACCTATTTATGATATGTTGTATAAATTTAGTGGTAGTAGATGATGTGCAATCTGTAATGGCTACCACTTCAGCCAATTTTGTGCAATAGTTAATTGCTACTATAATATATGCTTTCCCGTTAGACATTGATATGATGGGAACCATGAAGTCAATGCCCCATATGTCAAAAGGTTCTTGTGATTGAATCCACTATTGAGGATCTTCCATAGGAGTGGTCATTCCTCCATCACATTGACAACATTCATAAGACATAACAAACTAGTGGGCATCCTTAAAGATTGTGGGATAATAGTACCTTGCCATTAGGATTTTTATGAACATGCATCTCCTTGCATAGTGGCCTCTGCAAGGTCCTTCATGTGCATCCTTGAGAAGACATAGTTGATCTTCGTTATGGACACACCAATAGATCAGGCCATCGACACACACCTTGTAAAGGTGTCCATTAATTTTCATAAAGTATTTGATCCAATGAAGAAATTTTTGCTTTTTCCTAAAATCCAAGTCTTGTGGCATCTATTAGGTGAGAAGATATGCAAGGATGCCATTATACCATATTGCTTTTTCAGGCATTTATTCATTTATTGCTTCAGCAAGGAGGAGTTTGTCTGGAAATTGATTAGAGAGTGGGCTCTTCTCATCTTTCTTATCCCATATTAAGCAAGAAAGATGGTCAGCAACCACAATCTTGGGCTCTTTTCAATCTACCATAGTAATATTAAAATCTTGCAAGATCACAAGCCATCATATAACATGAGGACTCACTATCAGCTTATTCATAAGGAAGCAAATTGCATTGTGGTCCATATGTACAAATATTTTGTAACCTAGCACATAATGTCTAAACTTTTCTAGTGCACACAACACTACCATTAATTATTTTTCTATGATGGTGTAATTTAAGTATGCCCCCACAATGCTTTGACTCATGTAGTGTATATAATATGGATGTTTCTTATCATCCATCTATGTGAGCATGGCTCCCAAAGCATAGTTAGATGCATCTATCATGATATGGAATGGTTTGGACTAATCAGGTGCTGATATGATTGGTGTTTCTACAAGTTTTTCTTTTAATTTTTGGAATGCATTTTCACATTCCTTAGTCCATATGAAAGGTAAGTTCTAGCAACGGTTTTGCAATCTTAAAGAAATTCTCAATAAAGCACTAGTAGTAACTAGTGTATCCAAGAAATGACCAAACATCTTTGATGGTCTTTGGTTGGCATGTTATTCCTTGGATGACCCTTATCTTTTCTAGGTCTACCTCAATCCCTTTCTACGAAATTTGATGTCCTAGCACAATGCCTTCTTGGACCATGAGATGGCTCTTTTGCCAATTAAGTTGTAGGTTTGTCTCAACACATCTCTTCGGTACTTACTTAAGTCAATCCAAGGCTTGCTCAAATGTAGCTCCATAAGTGGAGAAGTCATCCATGAAAACTTCAACATCACTAGTGATTTGTTGTTGAAAGATACTAAGGACTAAGCGTTGAAATGTTGCAGAGGCATTGCATAGGCCAAATGGCATCTTACAATATGCAAAAAGTTCCCCAGTGACTTGTGAATGTTATTTTGGCTTAGTCTTCTAGCACAATTTTGATTTGGTTATAGCCACTATAACCATCCAAGAAACTATAATAACAATGCCTGGATATGGTGTCTAATTCTTGATCCACAAATGGCAAAGGAAAGTGATCCTTAAATGTTGCCATATTTAACAACCTAAAGTCAATGCAAATCCACCATTTACCACCCTTCTTTGGTACAATTACAAGTGGGCTAACCCACTTACTATCTGCAATTGGATAGATAAACCATACCTTGAGGAGTTGCTCTATTTCTTTCTTAATTATTTGCTTCAATTTTGGGTTTAGCCGCCTTTGCGGCTACCTTCTAGGCTTCAAGGATAGGTTAGTGTAGATGCAGTGCTGGCATATCCTTGGATTGATTCCTGTTAGCTATGGATATGATCAAGCAAAGGCTGTTGACCATTTATTTACCACTGTAACAACTTTTCTTTTTGTTCATGAGCAATTTTGGCATTAATGATGACTAGTTTACCATTCTTTAAAAATGCATACTCCATTTCGACTGATATAGTTTTTAGTTCTAAGGGCTCCTACTTGAAGTGATTAGGAATCTCCAACTTTCTCCAACAGTTATCATCATCTTCCTTAGAGAGTTGGAAATGGACTTATTCAATTTTGTCCATGCATTCTACATATCCACAAGTTAAACTCTTAGTTGGCTTCATGCATATTGTGTTGCTATCTAAATCAACTATCAGCCACTGGGTGTCCTCTTGCTTTGTGGCTACTGCATATAGACACCATTGAATATTAACTTTTTGTGCACATTGATTACATGCCTTAATATATGTGCTTTTAATGGACCAAATTGTTTGCACGCAATTGCACCCATTGTCACTGTACGTGATGCATGGAATATGCTTCTTCTTAATTTTTCCTAACTCATTCTTCTTAGATATTTTGAGAGATAGGTCCCTTATACCCATTCACACATCTATTGTGCTTAACCAAGCCCTTCCCATGATGATGGGAAAGTCACTTTTGCAGTTGTCCACCTTGATTACTAGAAAATCAGTAGGATAGGACCATCTATAAACTATGATCACAATGTCCTCTACTAATTCCAAAGGGACTGTGATTGATTGATCTACTAATTATAAATAGATGTTGCTCTTCTTAAGAGGTGGTAGGTTCTGGGCTTTGTACATATCATGGGAGATGAGGTTAACTTTGAAACCAGAGTCAAGAAGAGCCTTGCATGGCTCTTGTCTAGAAATCTGTAGAAAGATGAGTGGACTTCTTGGATCATATCTTTTTGTAGGAAGGTTGCTAGCCTTGATCTAATTAGAAATAACATAAGCTAGCATTACAGTGCAAATCCTAGGTAGGACTTGGTTTCAAGGGTGCTTGAAGGTATTTTATGTAGAGGATGAGGGTACTAGAGATGAAGTGTGATCAGCCAAAGTAGATTGTGAGGGCTAGAGGGGACTACTGGGCTAGAAGAAAGGTCATTTTCTTGATTGATTATCTAGGCCACTTGGTTAAAAAATGGGATGTGAGTGTATAGCCCTTGTAGCATTTTTTTGCTGCAACTATGGATAGTATTTTGTAACCTCAAATACTATCAAAAACTTAGTAACGATTAGCGTTTGGTAATCCCAGTAGTGTTGCACTGGTTCAGGATGTGTATGGTAAGTGGGAACGGATGCTGGTGTAGGACTAGTTAGAGCATAGTAGATTAGTTAAATTGAATTAGTTACTTAATTAGTTCACTTCTCCCTTTGTAGCACCAGGACATAAACATAAAAAATATATAAAAATCATATACCTCAAGTTTACTTAACCATACAATCGTGCCATACAAGTAAGCTTGGGAAGACAACGATTGACTAACCCATCCTTGTTCTGTAAAGGCGCATAAGCACTTAGTCTTTGGAATTCAACCAGATCATGCATGGATGCTTGTATTCATATGGTTGAGTGTAGGGATACCTCGTCACTCATCAACATCTACATTAGCCATTTTGTAGTTATTGCATTAATTTTAAGGAGTGTTTTGAAGCTCTAGAACTATAAGATGATGTCAAAATCTTGGGAATTGTGCAAGTACTGTTCATACATTTTCTTCTCTTTGTCTATTCTATGCAATTATATTTTCGATCCTCATTGTAACATCGATTGGTTAAGTGTAATTTGTACTAAGACTCAATTACAAGGAGCTATACATTTTGTTACATTCTTTCCTTGTTCTTTTCACTATTTCCTGTATCCCTACAAGGTTGATGTTCTTCTTGTAGGAAGGCTTCCATATTGATCTTGTTGGGATCCTACGAGATTGAGTGATTTTGTAGCTTCAAAGCACTTCAAAGTGGAACCTAATTTTGTAAAGGTTATGGAATCCTTGAAATCACATTTTGAGCTTATTGGAACCTTGTGGGGTTGAGTGGTTTCATAGTGACAAAACACTCTGGAGTGGAGCTCAGAGCTTGTATAGGGTGTGGTGTCCTTCAAACTATAATTTTTAAAGAAACAAAGTCTAAAGGTATACATGGATTCTATCCTTTAAGTGTGGATGTACCCAAGTTGTGGAATCATATAAAATTTTGTGTGTTCATGTGGTTGGTACAATTTTATTTGTAGAACTTATTCAACTCCCCTTCTAAGTTCTCGATCCACAAGTGGTATCGGAGCTTGGTACTCTCATGTTCATGTATCAATGATCAAGAGTAAACTATGGAGTGGACATCCTACATAAATCCACCAATGTTCATTGGATTTGACTTTGCTTATTGGATGGCAAGGATGGAAGGCTTCTTTGAGTCCATGAATTTAAAGTATGGAAGTCAATCTTTGAAGGCTACATACCTCCTATTGATAGCACCATGAAAGCTCTCAAGATAAGAAAAAAATGGATGGTTGAAGAAAAATATAAGTTTATGTATGATTCTAAAGAAAAAAATTGTTTATATGGTGCATTGAATAAGTCTAAATTTAATAGAATAGGTAGGTGTAAGATTGCTAAGAAAATTTGGAAAACCTTAGACGCTACTTATGAGGGCAAATCCTTAGTCAAACAATCAAAACTTTTGGTTTTGCATAGTGAATATGAAAAACTTAAAATAAGGGAAGGTGAAAAGAATACAAATTATTATTTTAGGATGAATGATCTAGTTGTAGCAATTAGGGGTATAGGTAAGGACTTGCTTAAAAGTGATATAATCATAAAAATGATTAGAATAACACAACCTAAATTTAGATCTAAGGTTATAGCTATGGAAGAAATTAGAGATATTTTGGTCCTAAAATTTGAAGATCTCCAAAGTGCTCTTATTGCTTATGAAATGAATCTCATAAGGGAAGAATCAATAAAAGAAAAGTCTATCACCTTGAAATTAGCATCTAAAGAGAAGGAACTGACTGAACAAGAAATGAATAGCAAGGAATAAATATCTCTTCTATTAAGAAGAGTTCAAAGGCTTCTATCAAGATAAGGAAGAAGTTTCAATAAACCAAGGTCAAATTAATCCAACTCCAAAGGTAAAGATAAAGGTAAGAATTTTTCAAATTCAAATTTTAATGTAGCCTCTAAATTTCCTAGCACTAGTAGGTTACAACAGAAAGATAAGAATGTAGTGGATATGAAAAAGACTAACTTCTACACAAGTTGGGATGATGGAGGTCAAAGTGAGGAAGAGATTAATGATGCTACAAAAGATTGTTAGTCTATATGTATGGCTCTTGCAAATGTAAAGTCATCAAAGATTTTTGATGAACTAAGAGGTAAGCATGATGAATGGTATAGTGAATTATGTGAAAAAATTCTTATCTTACACTATCTACTTAAAAAGGTAAGGAAAAATATGCATAGAATATTTTTTGAAATGTATAACTTATCTTCCAAGTTAAAAAGGAAAATCTTAGACATAAAGACTGAGATTTAGTTACTAACCCCATTAGATAAAGAGAAATGTAGGGATACTCAACAAACAGGGATTAGTGAAAATATAGAAAATCAGCTTAAAAGTAAAAGCTTGGAAGAACCCTCACAAAAGGATACACGTACCAGTTCAAGCATAATCAGGTTTGATGATTCTTTTCATGAAATAAAAACTTCATACTATTGTAAAAAGTGTGGTTATAAACTAGATTATTATCCTCACATTGAACATAATAACATTGATACTTGGTCTAGTCAAAAGAAATCTAGTGAGTGTATCTTGTAGGATGCAACAACTTGGAAAGAGAATGAGCTAAACACTAGAGAAACTTCTAAAAGAATGAATGAAACTATCAAAGACTATGGAATCTCCTTTTTTGAAGAACATGAACAAGAAAGATTCTCATACACTATTGGAGACACTAACAAATGAGCTAATGGAAGAAAATCAAATGGTAGGGAGGTACTCTATGATAGAGAGCCTCATCTTAAACTTCATTAGTCATTCTCATATCAATAAGCAAGTAAGGTAAGTCATGGTAAGTCTCTATTTCCTTGCTTGGTAGATTTAACATAGGCTAGTTTTGGAAATTCTTTTTGATAAATTTTATGTATATATAATTTATGAATTATTTAATCAAAAAGAAAATATACCTTAATCATCCAATGCATGATATTATAGAAAAAGAGTTTCAAAGAAAGATCAAGATAGTCTAATTATCTCTCATGTTATCTTATGAATTATTTAGCTATTTACATGTCCTTAAATTTTTATCCTTGAAGATACATTGTAATTGTGAAACAAGAAAAAGGCATTACATCTACATTAAAAATTATTCTATCTTTTATCATAAGATACTACTAACATGAGAAATTGGTCCTAGTATTGTTGAAAAATGGCAAAATGAGGCATGGTTGGATGAGCAAGCAAAGACAAAAATTGTTATGTGCCTAATAATTTTCTCTAATGTTTTTTCCTTTTTATAAAATTTGTTGGATCATTCATTAATCTTGAATAAGAAAGATTGTGATAAATTAGCAGTACATCTTAAAAGTGTGGTTTTGTAGTATTAAAACACCTTGGAGTGGAGCTCAATTTTGTAAAGTTTATGGGTTCCTTGAAATCACATTTTAAACTTGTTGGGACCTTGCAATGTTGAGTGGTTTTGTAGTGACTAAACACTTTGGAGCAAAGCTTAGAGCTTGTATAGGGTATGGTGTCCTTAAAACCATAATTTTTGAAGAAACAAAGTTTGGAGGTATGCATAGATTTTACCCTCTAAGTGTGGACATACCCAAGTTGGGGCACCATGTAAAATTTGGTGTGTTCATGTTGCTGGTGTAATTTTATTTGTGAAAATTATTTAATCCCCATTCTAAGTTCTTGATCCACAATTCTTTCTTATTTCAGCATCACTCCAGAATTTTTCACTTATCAACTTCTCATTATATTGACAAGCCTCTATTTTAGTAATTTCCTACTCAATTATTTCATAAGGATCATAAGCCTTTTGGAAACTAATATCAATGCGTTGCTCACTAGTATTTTTGAACCTTAGCTTATCCTTCTAATAAAATGTTTATACTATTAGCCAATTTAGAACATTCTTGATTCAGTTTTTTCTAGGTTGAAAATTGAGCTACTGGAGCCCTATTTTTTCATATATCTCATGTCATTCTTTCATCAATTCTGTATACTACAAGCTTAATTTCTCTACCAAATCATGTTCTTTGTTGAAATCAAAAAGGTCTACATTCTTCACTTCTAACTTTAGTCATATTATGTTGATCCATTGGCGAAGTTGATAAATATTTAACTTAAATCACTAAAGAGATTTAGTGAACATGAATATGTCCACATCCTAAAATTTTAAAGGAACCTCCACTTTTTCCTTGTGCAACATATTGAACTTCTCTAGAACTTGAAACTTTTTCTATAATATTAATGGTAGCTCTATATTCTACGTTGTTCTAGCTCTCAACTCTTCTTTAGCTCTATATGTTAATAGTTGTGTGTTTGAAATATACTCAAAACCTACTCTTTAATACTTGAAGTCTCATTCTTTAATTTGCTCACTTGAAACTAGTTATGTAATTTGCTTTTTGCAAGTTTTGATTTTGATCAAGCTACCTCATATAAGGCATAGGAGTTTAAAAATCTTGTCTAATGTTAGCTTATGAGATCCTTCTAAGGCCTATTTCTAATGTTAGTCTTAAGCTTTAAGAATCCACTTTATGATAGGATTTGATGTGATGAAATGAATTCGATCTCCTTTTCTAAATTGATCCTATGTTACGTTACATCTTCTTGCTAAGTGAGATTAAAAAATAAAATATGCATGTGTGTCATTCTTAGTGGGCTTGAGTGCTAACATGGTTTGTAGAATCTTTAAAATATACTTTTCAAGCCACTTCTATATCTCGTAAACTTGCTCTTTGAAATAGCTGATGTGGAAGAGATATTTTCATGCTTGTTTGTAGAGTTGAATTTTGGCTTGATATGCTAGTTTGACAAGCTAATGTAGAAGATGCTGACATGGAAAAATTTCCCCAAGGTCCATTTGTAGATTCAAATTTTGCTTTCACTAAACCAAGTTTACAAACTAAGGTGGTAATGAGGCTTAAAAAAATTATTGAACCTTTTGTAGAGCTAATTTATATCTTACCATTCTTATTTTCATGCACATTGATGCAGAGGAAACAATTTCATTTACTTGAGGGGTTAACATGGTAGAGCTTTTTTATGCTTTCTTATAGGGTTAAATTTCACCTGTAGTAATATCATTTCTTCCTTAATGCTCTCTTGGGTGGGCCAACGGTGGTGTATCATGTAAGATTCTCTCTTTTAGTTCTATGAATAGAGCTAACATGGTAGAGCCATTTTCTAGAGCTATTTTTCATAATCATATTTTGGCTTTATGAAGGCTTTATTATGGTTTTTATTACATAGAATCATTTCAGCTTTCTTTGCAAAGCCAATTTTCCATTTTACAAACATCCCTTAAACGAGATCCACGTGTTGTGTTTGGAGCTAATTCCACTACCTTTCTTTTGGTTTTGCCAAACTAATTGAGTAAAATTATCTTGTAAGGCTAATTTTTGGCTCTATGAGCTTTCCTATGGATGTTGACATGGAGAAAAGATAATGTGACTCATAGGCTATTCTAGCTTTCCTTTGTAGTTTGAATCTTGGTTCTATTAATCCTCCTTAAGGAAGTAGCATATGTGATGAAAGTAGGAATATAGTCATGGGGTTGAGCTTATTACTTGTAGAGAAATATTGTAGAATCACTTTTTGGTTCTATAAAGAATGCCTTCTTATAATATAACATGGTGTTTGTTGACCTTTTGGTGTGTCAAAATGTTAAGTAAAATGGAGTACAAGGATGCTTGTGTATTTGTGTGGTTGATTGTGTTTGAAGGGAAAAGTGTGCTCAAGGACTTCATAGAACTCAAGGACTTACAAGAAAAGTTGACATCATCAAGAACTTGAATTGAGACAAGAAGACATAAGGAAGTGAGATAAAAAGACATGAGGAAGTTCAAAGAATATGGATAAGAAACAAATATTTCAAGGGGAAAGGGAAGCTAAAGAAAGATTTCCCCAAGAAATAGTAGATGTCTTGGTACAATTGAAGGTAGCACAGGAGAAGATGTCTCTAGAAAATAGGAGACATCTTTTGGGATAGAAAGACATCTTTAATATGAAGAAGATATCTTTGCAAAATGGAGATCAAATGTAGAAAGATGTCTTTGTCTTAAGGAAGAGGTCTTTCCAGAATGAAGGTCAACTATAGAAAGACATCTTAGTTTCAAATAAGATGTCTTCAGTGACTATTAGTTAGCCATTGCACAAGTTTTGAGATGAATTTGGAAACATAGTGGTTATGAGAAGACTTCATTCTCATTGGGAAATGTGCAAGTATTATGTACTATTTATTGTAATCATTTTTGCTTCTCATTTTATAATCATTTATCTATTATAACTGGTAAAAGTGAGCTATGCCTCATAGTGCAAGGATCAACAAAGTTAGTTGCATTCTTTTCTTGTGATTGTTGTTTTCTTTTGTTACCCTAAGGGGTTGATGTGCTTCTTGTAGGAAGGCATCTTTCTTGAGCTTGTCAAGATCCTATGGGATTGAGTGTTGGTGTAGTGCCACAACATTCTGGAGTGGAGCTCAAGTTGTAAAGGTTGTGGGATCCTAGAAATCACATTTTACGATTATCAAAACCTTGTTGGGTTGAGTGGATTTGTAGTGTTGAATCACTTTAGAGTGAATCTTAGAGCTTGTATAGGGTATGGTACCCTTCAAACCACATTTGAAAGCAACAATGTTCGGAGGTGTGCTTGCGAACTATCCTTCGAGTGTGGACTACCCAAGTTTGGAAACCACATTATATTTGGTGTATGTGCTTTGTCTAAAAGAATTTTAATTTGGGAAACTTATTCATCTCCCTCGTTCTAAGTTAAATGATCCATAAGTGGTATTAGAGCTTGGTACTCTTGCACTTTACATCAATCTTCAAGGATGAACATGGTAGGAACAATCAACATCAAACACATATAGACAAAGAGACTAATGTGCTTTATCAACTGGTGTGCTTAATTCATATATCACATTTGCTATAAAGGTAAGTCTCTCAATCCATTCTTTACATTTAGAAATAAAGAAGACTATGCTTGTAAAGTTGAAAAACTTGTGATTATCTAAATGATGCTTCCTTTGAAGAAAGGTATGGGATATTTTTCCATGAAGTTCTTTCTTTCCAAAATTTGTGCATTGAGATAAACAATTATTTACATGCTAAGGAAATAAGAATTAAAGTTCTTAATGATGAATGTTTTTATCTCAAGAAAGAGAACTCAGATCTTAAGGCTAAGATTCAAAAACTAACCAATGTGATTGATAGATGAGTTAGAGCTTCAATCAACAAAAATCCAATCAATTCAAAGGTAAGGAAAGAGGTAAAAAATTTTCAAGTTCTAATTTTGATTCATCTTCAATAGAATGCTTGGTATGTGGTGGAAGAGGCCATGTGGTCTCTGAATGTCCTAGTAATGATAGGTTATAGTGAAAAAATAGAAATGATGAGAAGATGAAAAAGACTAACTTATACTCAAGTTGGGATGATGGAGAGCAAAGTGAAGAAAAGGTGAAGGATGATGTAAAGGATTCCAACCTCATTTGCATGGCTCTCATAGATGATGACGTTGATACTTAAGATTACGAACTTAATGAGGATGAGAGGTTTGATTTATTACATATTGAACTTTTAAATTTTCAAAATCTTTGCACAAAGTTGAACAAGTAAGTAAAAATTAAGGACCAAGAAATTTATTTATTGAATATAAAAATTTTATATCTCACTAAGAAAATCTTAGAGCTCAAGGCTAAGAATAAAGAACTAACCAAGTCTTGTGAGTAGATGAAAGAAGAGCTTGCAAATGTAAAGCTTATGAATGAAAGGATCATTAAAGGGAAAGAGTCCCTTCGAATGGTTCTTGGACAAGGAAGAAGTTCACAAGATAAAATTGGACTAGGATGTTGTTCCCAAGAAGAAGAACTTGAACAACCTCCATCCCAAAAAAGGACTCTCCAAAGATTAAAATAACAATAGGCACTACATCCCAATTAGAAGCAGGTCCAATCCAACCAAAATCACCTCAAAGGTTTGATCATTTTAATAACTTTTACTACAATAGAAAATTTAGATGTTATTACTATAATGGGTTTGGGCATAAGTAATGGAATTGTAATCTAAAATATTATCACATGAGCACCTAGTCATATAATAGGACTCCTTGGTCTTATCCAAATGTGCCTAGAAAGGATTTTTTGCAAGGTAAGAAGAATAGACAAATAGATCATAGGAAAGTCAAGAAAGTTTAGAGAATCAAAAGGAAAGAAGATGAGAATGAGAAGACTCTCTCCAACAACTTCATGAAAGGAAGCCAATTCTTAGAAATTAACAAAGTTTATGTGAGATGAGAAACCTCAAAAAGGGGATCTCATTCTCAAGCCTAATAGGCATCTTGAACTCCATTAGCAAGCAAGGTAAGTAATGGTAAGTATATTTATAGTCATTATACCTTGACTTGATTAGAATAAATTAGTTTATGATTTAATGGAAGCTATTGGAAATCCAAAATAAATTTTCACTTAATCTTGGTAGATTTTTGAACTGTAATATGTTGATTGTTTGTGCTGTTATTAAAATTTTTATTGATAAATCATGTTTTGATCTCTTAACTAGAATGTATTGATTTCTAGTGGATTAAGTCTTTTTGTTGAACATTTGTTGTGTTCCATATGATTTGGCATTGTTTCTTTTCTCTAAAATTATAAAATTCAATTACTTTTAGAAGATTTTTGATGTATGATAATTAAAAAATTTGATGTATTTCATGTATCTTCTTAACATTTTAAAAAAGGATTCCTTGAGCATATGAATTATTTGCTATCTTTGTCATTAGGTTCTACTAATGGAAGGCCTTTCTTTCAAAATTCTCTAAACTTGATCTTGATATGGCACTCTAGATTTATGGAAACATATCCTAGCTCTTGTGTATTTTCTATGTTGATATTAAATAATGATTTCAAGGTGTTTTGCCATGTTTTGGGGTGTTTTAGACTTATTTTGACAAGTCTAGAAGTTTTTAGGAGCTATGGTGACTTGTTTGAAGATGTTAAAAGGTTCTTGACCTCAAAATGAGCATATTTATTTTCAGCCTTGGGAGAATAGATGTCTACTCTAATAGTTATATGTCTCACCTACATTTAAGATGTTTCATTTTGATAGGAGATGTCTCTCTTTTGAAGTAGATGTCTACTCTAATATCTTTTCTCTCAAGCAAGATGTCTACTATTTTTTCTAAGTTGTCTCGTATGGCTTTTAGTGGATTTTTAAGCAAATAGATGCATTACAAAAGTTGTAGATTATTAACCAAAAGTCTTGTTGAGGAATTAATTGAACTCAAGATCATTCTAGCTATGCAGGCTATTTACCAGTCTAGGATTGGTCTTGCTTTCATTGAGAAGAGTATGCCTTTACTGCCTACCCTTGTTAAAATATTTGATCTACTGTTGATTTGTCATTCTTCAAGATATAGAAAAATGAGTTACTGATTTTTTTGGCATTAGATAGCTAAATACATAATGAGCTTGCTATTTTTATTTGTTCTAATTTCAAGTCGTAATGACATTTTTTGACATGTAAGGTTTTCTTTTTTTTTTTTTGGAAAGACTTCGAGTTGTATTAATTCCAAAAAGAAAGTTGTACATAAGTAAAGCTTGGGTCAAAGCAGCTGACCCCACCTCAGATGGCTTACAAAGCCACAGAGCCCATTGATTCCCCCTATCTAAAATTACCCTCCCCCAGGGTAGGCCTTGCTTATGCCCACAAAAATTTACAAGCTCCCTTCCCCCAGGCCCCCACTCATCAGGCCACACAAACACCTCATGCTCAATCTTCCTATGTCATCCTAGCCTTCCCCTTTTGTTTTTTTATGGGATTTGCCCCTACGTTGACCCCCTACTCTCCTCTCTAGACTATAAATGAGGGTTGGTTTCCATAGAAGTACCAAAAGTAATTACTAGTCGTTGTTGATTTTCTTGTATGAGTTGTGCAATACCTATCGTGTGTTCAAAAATGATGCCCTCCATCCACTGCAGGGTCTGTATCTGCATGTGTGTGGCCTCCTGCTATGCCTCTCTTCACATGTTTGCACACCTCTCCTGCCACCACTCCCTTTCCTCTTTCCTAGCTTGTTTGGCTACTTTGTTGCTTTCTACGGTGATATTCCAACCTGCCCCTTTCTACTGGCCTCCCTCCTCCATGTCGTGGTGTCTATTGGTGTTCTCACTGCCTCATTGTCAGTATCATAGGGTCCTGTCCTGAGGTCCTATGTCTTGCTCCGCTGATAGAAGTAGACTAGCATAGGCTGTAGTGCCAAAATTGGTGTTCCCATCCTCCAAAGTGCCTTGATCACCCCAGGGTGTCTCCCAAGCCTTTGGCACTACAAAGAGTCCCAGAAAAACTGTGGCATGTTAATGGGGGTCCTGTGCCTCATGTTCTTAAGAAACATAAAATTAACATCCACCAGTTTGTGGGGGTATTCAAACTATATGAAGTAATGTTCGACCAAGACAATAGCTTCCCTCCAAACTCTCAACAGAGCCAATCTTCAAATGTGACCATTGGCAGTCTTGGGGATGTCCCCTAAAATGTTTTTTTATGTCTAACTATGCATGCACAACTAGCGTAATCATCTCACCTTCTGTGTCCCCCCTAATGCATTCACCAACACAGGAATAGAGACTATAATGTGCCTACCACAGAATTTAGTTTCATTGTCATGTCAATTGTTGTAAAATTGTCTTGTGGGCATTTCCTATTCTGCTTCCATACATTGCATCATGTTGTCCTAGCCCATCCACTAGATCAACTACCATAATTCTATTTGCTACGTAAATTTTGTGACCGAGGGCTTGAATAGAAGTGTTTGTCCTATAGTGGCAAACACCTTGTTCTAGAACATGCGAATACCCCGAGCCACTATCGCCAACAGTGACAGTGAAATACCCCTGAAAACTCATGAATTTTAGTGCTTCCACAAAACCCACAAGCTAGCCAAAGTTGGTGAATTTCTATGGCAAGAAAATGGGGGTAGTTGTGCCTCATGCCAGACAACCTTGGTGAAGTGGAGTTATGCATGAAGTGCTACAACATTTTAATATCATGGAGGCACATGGGATAGGTGGGCTCCACTTGCATGCCACATTCATGTAACATGGCACATACCAGGAGCACATGGTGCTTAAGCACCTAGCCAAAAGCCTTTACTTTCTCTGGTAAGTGATCCTTCCAGAGTTTCACCTAGGAGGATTTCGATGGGTATTGGTGTTTAATGATCTCTTGGGGGTGTCGATCCAGAATCCCCAACAGTTCCATTGCATGAACATGCTAGCATAAGTTCTTTCAAAATTGCAAGTCATCAACCCTTGCCTCCTAACAGCAGTACTTTTGTTTGTGCAATTGTGCCCGCAACAAAGGATTCTTGTTGTGGCCCAAGAATCTACACAGGAGCCATTGTAGATCTAGGTCAACCTCATTCTTGAAGTTTAGGAGACTAATCCCTCTTGTCGACTTAGGCTGAGCTATTATGGCCCAAGAAACCAAGTGCATTTTTTTGCCCCCTTGGCCCCCTGACATGTAAGGTTCTTTAATTTCATGTGGTTTCCATATTTTAAGAAATAAAGTCTTAGTAGCATGACTATGTAAAGATGCACTACTATAATACTAAACCTAGACACATGCATTCATAGATTAAGGTTTTATGCTATCCAAAATATTATAGGTATATTTTTTATGGTTTTTTTTAAGAGAGTTGGGAATATATTACAACCAAAATATTACAAATAGTGGGAGTAAGAAGCTCCCAAAAGGTGGAGGAGAAACCTCCAAGGAAAACACTAGAGTGGGGAAGGAACCCCCAAGAACCAAAAAGATGGGGTACCCTTAGAAAAATTTTTGGGTAGAAAACAAAAGCAAAAAATGGGTCTACTCTAAAGAGGCCTATTGTTACATGGGTCCAACTCAAACCCATAGCCCAAAAAACCCAAATCCTAATAGAAAATCCATGTTTAAACAGAAAAAAACCAATCATCAGAGCAAGTAGGGAAGTTTGGTGCAATGGCTCGGTAGCCTCTCTTGCATGTGGATTGCATCCAAAATATTTTGATGAGTTTTGGAATTCATGAAGGTAGTTGCTTCTTAGAATTCTTTTTACTACTCCTCTTTGTGCTTGGGCCTCTCCAATAAAGTTTCTAGCCTTCTTAGGGACATAATTTATTAAAGCTAGTACAAATAAATTTCTGAAGAGTAGCTCAAGAATTATTTTGGTTGATGCCCATGACAACATAAGGGCACTTGCCCATCTAAAGCCATTGTTTGATGTTCAATTCATGTGCTGCATTTTGGGTTCTCTTCATTTGTTCTTCCTCAAGGAAGGCTTTGACCCATTGGGCCTCCTCTTACTCCTAAGTAGCCAAATGCTTGTCCTCTTGCCTACAAAGATCTTCCTTGATTTGTGCCATGAGCTAGTCTTCGAATGCATTGCAAAGCATAGTCTCTCTGATCAACTGTTGGTGGTTTTCCTTCTCTCATTCTTGGTAGTGAAACTCCTTCTCTTATTGATGCGCTTGGTCTTCTTGCCCCCTTCTAACCAACTTGTTAGCCTACCTCTGTAGTGTTCATACTAAGTTCATCCCCAAACTTAGCCTCCAACTCCTCTCTAATCTTAGCCTGTTGCAACGGCTATGCAAAGCAACATTCCTAATTAGCCCTTCAACCCTATTGATATGAATCAATGTCACCATGTCCTTGCCCTATGCCCTAATCATTATTGCCTCCCCTATGCGTTAACCCTTGGGAACAGAGAACAACAACACACCTTCCAAAAGGGACACTTGTGCACATAGACCATGTTAAAATAATGTAGTATCCTTTTCCTAGGTTCTGCAGGCCTACCACAGCCTAGAGGGCCAAGATGAGCCTAGAAGGTCTTCCCCATATGCATTTTCTAAGAGAAGATAGGAAAAATTTTGGTAGATTTCCTCTTACCTAGCTGCATGCATTGCAAGAAAGCATAATGGGCTCTTTGGAGTTTCTAGAGATTGCTAGACTAGACAAAAAACATATTAACCAACTTTGTTGCTTCTTGCCAAATGGGTGGAAATGCTAATTTTGGAACTTGGCCACTTGCTATCTTTGGGATAGGACTAGAGAAGAAACCAGTAAGATCTTGTAATCCTTGTTTCATTGGGAGCACTATTTCCCCCTCTCTTGAAACTCCCAAGTTAAGAGAGAAAGCTTATTTTGTTAACTTGATTTGACCACCTTGAAAGTTATATACTCTCCCCTCCAATGCTTTGAAAAAGCTTCATCTTCAAGGTAAGGGTTTTCCACGAGAAGGGAAAGAAGGTTAGCCCAACCAATATAGACCAACATCTCCTAGAGGATGTTATTTTGCATGAAATATGTGTAGTCTAGTTTGAAGGTGGGTGTTGCCCTTTGGTGGCGCAAGCTTCCTTCCACAAGCGGTAGCCCCAAATATCAATTTTGTGTAGTAGTGGGCATTGTAGAAAACTAGCTTGTTCCTCACATGCTAGAGAACCTGCAATACTATGGCCACCAAAGAGTCCTCATGGAGCCGAAAAGGATGCACAAGCCTAGAAACTTGCTAGACATTCTTAGAAAAAAGGTAGAGCAAGATGAAATGTTGCAAAGTTTCTTGATCCACGTGGCATAGAGGGTAGGAGGTGTTAATAAAGAGGTGCACTCTTGAAGGTTCGTATAGACTAGGAGTGCCCCTTGATAGATGAGCTAGATGAAGAATTTAATTTTTTTGGGTAACCATCTCCTTCAAATCTTTTGCCAAGCTGGTTTAGATTTGTACTTCTACCATAAGATTTCCCATGGGTGTGCATGCATTCACCCAAGAGGGACAAGAGCCTGAGCATAGGTGTAAATGTTCTGTGAAAGATGTGAATCATTATTTTGGGCATCCCATGGGTGGTACTTTCTTTTAAGGATATAAATGCATGGTACTTCTTCATGGTCTTCCTCAAAGTTCTATTTAATGAAACCTTGATGGCCGATCATGATAAAGTATTGAAACATTAGCATCCCAAGGTCCCTAATAGCCTTGGATCTAACAACCTTATCTCAACAAATAAGATGTAGTTGGTTACCCCCTCCTTCCTTGACCAGATGAAATGTTTGATGATTTGGTTAACTTTTTTGACAACTTGCTTAGGTGGGGAGGTGACTAAAGTGATGTATTCAGTCATAGTAGAAAGCACAGAGGAAGCAAGGATTACCATACACTTACTTGATAAAAATATGTATTTCCAATGTTCCAACCTAGCCTAAACCCTTTGAATAAATTGGAACTGAGAGGTAGTCTAGTGCCATGCATACATTAGGATCCCCAAATAATAGTCTCTTGGTGTCCCCTAAGAGATACCCAACGTTCTACATATCCCACCTTTCATGACTCCATTTGTATGAGTGAAGTGGATTTTTGATTTATCCTAGTTAATAGTTAGCCCTAGCTCCTTGGATATTCTGCCTAGGGCTATGGTAATAGCCTTCTCTTGTGTACATTGAGATCCACAAATAGCAGTCTCCTAGAGTTCCCTAAGATATCCCCATCATTCTACAGATCTTGCCTTTTATGATTCCATTCGTATGAATGAAGTGGATTGCTAATTTATCCCAGGTGATAGCTAGCCCTAGCTCCTTGGACATTCAGTCAAGGGCCCCAGCAATAGCCTTCATCTGTGGCATAATAGCCTTTATCACTTGGAATGTGTCATCCATGTAGTGATTGGTAATGCAAGTGAACCCTTCGATGTTCAGCCCTTGGACCCCATTAGACTTGTAGTACTAATTCATTGTATCCATGACAAGTATAAAAAGGTAAGGAAATAAGGGTTTCCTTCTTGTAGCCCCCTTTGGAAAGGAAAACCCCTAGAGCTTCCCATTAATGTCATATGAAAAGGCACCCATTGCTTGGAGGTTGGTGCATATATTAATAAATTCTAGATGAAATCCTTTCTTTAGCATAATCTCAACAAAGGATGTCCAATTGATAGTATCATATGCCTTAGTGATGTTGAGCTTGAGGAACATACCTAGGAATTTTTCCCTATGGATGGAGTGTATGATCTCATGAAGGAGCAAGATTTGATCCTTGATGAACCTTTCTTTGACAAATTCAACCTCTTGAACTTCACAAAGAGATGACATAAGAGATTGCATCCTTTTAACAAGGGCCTTAGTTAATAAGAGATTTCTACATTAGTGTTAATTTCCATGGCTAGGTATGTAGCTTTTGTTGCTAATCCTTCGAGTGGTATTGTCGAGTGGATTGATCAGATTATATGTAATCTCACTTGGTTAGGGGAAAAAGAGGGGAATAGATTGCATCTTCTAAGGTGGAATGTTGTGGCTTGCCCGAAGAATGCTAGAGGCTTGGGAGTTCCCAATTTCTAGGACATAATTAACATGGGGTTTCATACCTTAGTGATGAGTCATGAATTTGCTGATAGCTGCGATAACGCACCCACGATAACACACCTACGATATCGTATCCGATGCGATATCACGTATTGCAGCCTAGTCGCGATATTGCATACGCGATATCACAACCTATCTCCTCATCTATAAATAAGGGGCAGGCAGATTGCATTAGGGTGCGTTAAGTTTTAGAGTTAGTTTTGATTTTAGTTTTCATTTTCTCTCTCAACCCTTTTCCTCTCCGTGTATGCCCACAGAGTGGTGAATGTAATTGTACGGCATCCTTTATTCGAGTGTGACGTACTTGGACACGCACATGACTGGCAATAAAGATCGAGATTACTTCATCATTGCAGCATTCACTTAGATTAATTATTTAATTAATTGTTATTTACTGCTTTCCTAGTTAATCTCTCTCACCCTTAAACTCATGTTAAACGCGGAATGAGTATGACTTTATTACGAGCATTTAAGTGTGACTACTTGGTAACCCAATAGCGTGCCTAGGATTTGCACTTGGTAATCCTAGTGGTAGTCATGCTCGAAGTCCAAGATTTGTATGAATAATCAAGGAACGGATGCTCATCGCACTTAGGCTAGTTTAGATTCTCTCACCCTCTCTCACCTAGATTAGTGAATATTACTTTCCATTGCCTTCAGGAGTAGCATTAGATTAGAAACCCATCATACACCTCACTCTGAACTAAACCACACGTGACAAAGATCATACTAGTCCAAGTGGGAAGATAGCAAACTACAACCTAAGGCTAACTGTCTAGATGCCACAACTAGTCCGTCTACAGAGTTCGACCAGATCGCACGTGTAACACTCATATTCGTATGGTTGAGTGTAGGGGTACCTTGCCACTCATCACCTAGTAAATAAACTCATTAGGGCGGGTTGTCATCAAGTTCAATGTATTAGTATGGTACATTGGGGGTGGGGGGAGAGGGGGGAGAAGCTTCCATGCTAGGGGGAGGGGGAAAGCTTTTCACATTGGGAGAAACTTCCATGTTGAGGGGGTGGAGGAGGGAAGGTTTTCCCTAATGCATCCAAGCTAGAGGTAGGTAAGCTTTCCCCCCATGCATCCAAGTTGGAGGTAGGTGAGCTTTTTCCCCATGCATCCTAGTTGGGGGTAGGTGAGCTTTCATCCCATGCATCCAAGTTGGGGGTAGGTGAGCTTTCCCCCATGCAACCAAGCTAGGGGTAGGTGAGCTTTCCCCCCATGCATCCTAGCTAAAGGCAAGTGAGCTTTCCTACCATGCATCCTAGTTGGGGTTAGGTGTCTTCAATGTAGAAAATACTATACTCGCCATAAAACCCATCAAAATGCTAATTTTGGCATTCCAAAAGGCATTTTTAACCTCCACAAGCTGAAATATAAATATAACATGACTTTTTTCACTTGGGGGTGAGGCTTTGACCACTTATGAGGCATTTTTCAACCCCAAAAGTATAAAGTATGTGATATTGCACCTCATGGGTTACAATTCTCACATTTATAATGAAGTTTTGCCTTAGGTTTTAGGGGATGGGGTTACAAAGGTTACAACATGCAAATTTAGTGGTGTTTCAATTGCATAGCATAGTCTTTACATTTTATTTACAATAATCATGGTAGAATGAGCATGATACAATCTTAAGCATTAAACTTGTATTAACTTAGTAATCCCAACATCTTAAACATATCTTGATAGTTCCTACTAACACTCATCTTAAACATATGAAAATTTTTTCTCCTCAATGTCCTCTTTGTAGAAGTAAAGACTCACTTTCTCATGTTTTTCTTGAGTGTCTTGTTGTTTAGCATATTTGGAAATAGACACCCAGAATTTATAACAATTTTGAACCAAGCATCAATGAAAGCATTCTTGGTGATCAATTTGCTTTCTCTACTTCCTTTCTTTGCATTTGGAAATATCTTCGATCTTTTGTTCTCTACTCTATTTGGAAGCTTTAGTGTAGAGTTTTTTTCTAGTAGCAAGGGCATAACTATGACTTCTCTTTAGGAATTAAATATCATATTCTCAAAGATGTTTCTTTTTAGTTATAGCTTCAAGTAAAAAAGTTTCTAATGAAAGATGAATAATAAATTTATTTTCTATAGTATTAATTTCTTTTTTTTATAGGCTTAAGGATGAAAAAATTACAACTTTTGTTGTTATTTGCTTATTATTTCTAATCAATGTGTTCTTTTATCTTTACAGAAAGTTTTCTACCTTCTCTTTACAAGAAACACTTGAGTAAGAAGTAAAAAAGTGAGAGGATACTTCTAAATAAGAGCAAGGCCTGATACTTTTCCTACCCTAGATGAGAGATTTTTTAGGATTGATCATAAGGATAAAAATCTAAAAATAAATCCTTAAAACCATTAGGATTTTTCTTTTGACTTTCTCTTTAGTAATTTGATGTACTTTGAATTTTTTTCTTAATATTAGTATTCTTTTTTGTTTGAGGGTTGACAACCCCACCCCTGTAATAGCTTGGTAGTCCTAATAATTGGTATTTGTAACACACTACTCTAAATATCCCTTACCCTTGGTATGTTTGTTGTTTGAACCTTTGATTTCTTAGTTGCTAACCTATGTCTATGCTTATTAACCTCTTTTCTTATGTTGATTATGCTTTTGTACTTTGAGCAATGTGTCTAGGAAGGTCCTTTTTAATGACCTTTTACTTTATATATATATATTCAAGGGTTTTATTTCCATTTTTGTTTTTACTTTTAAATTTATTTTAATTTAATAATTTTCCATTTAATAATTTTTTATTTTTAGCATCTTTAGTCTTTCTTTTAATTTAGCATATACGTACTAACCCTTTTGTTGGAGTTTTGAGTTAGTAGTTATCAAGCATTTGATGGGTTATTGACATATGGAATACTGCTTTGGTACGATATTCTTTGTTTGGATAATTTATATTTTTTAATTATATTTTTATTTTAAATTTTAAATTTTAAATTTTTTTTTAAATCTATGTTTTAGAGGGTCTCATGTTAGCATTTTCATTAGTTATACTTTTGACCTTAGACCTTGTTATTAGTTTGAGCTTAGACATAGCTAGTAATTTTCTCATAGGAGATGCCCATTAGGTTGGCATTAAGAAATAGCTCATGTGAGAAAAAACATTTAAAAATATATTTAGAATTAAAAATTATTTTTAATTTATTTTTTGCCCCATGAAAGATTCCCTTTATCCAAAGTTGCTAAACTATTGCAAGAATATAAGCATGGTAACTATCCCATGAGAGATCATTTTTTTGTCTTACTTTGCCGACATATAAGAGATAGAGCCAGAGAGGGAGACTCTAACAAATTATAGAGGAGCTAGATCTATATCTATGGTTAACTAGATCTGTACTATCAACCAAGATGTGCAATAAGCCATATTTTGAGATTTCAGATCTTTCTTAGATCCTATTGTTAACCTTTGATCTTGCCTAGAAAGAGTTTGGGAGATCAAAGATNCATGGTAACTATCCCATGAGAGATCATTTTTTTGTCTTACTTTGCCGACATATAAGAGATAGAGCCAGAGAGGGAGACTCTAACAAATTATGCATGAAATTAAATCTATGTTTTAGAGGGTATCTTGAAGAGTAGAGCCAGAATTTCATGCATATTTTCTAAGTTTTAGCATTTTTCTAAGATTTACTTTTATGCACGAGCTATTAGAAAATGCTTGGACCTTATTTTGATTCATTTGATTTATTGTGGTGTCTATTTCTCATAATAATCTTTTTTTATGATTCTTGCATTTTTGGTAATTCAACCATCATAATATCTTTTGGAGATTTGTAAAAAACTAGGGTGAAAGCTTTAGAAATCAAAAAATTTTGGGGGAGTTACAAGTGGTTCAGGTTTGAATTGCTCAAGATCCAAAGATATTCAATTATATTACTATTCAAGTGATAGACATTGACATCTTATAAATTCATTTCTAGTAGAAGTTGGTCTAGGTAGTTGTGTGGATACATTGCAACTGATTATTTTCACATGTGGTTTACTTGGCAAGGTTATCCTAATAAAATTATTATACACAATGAGGCTCTTATGTTAAAGAGTCTTACACATGATGAACATAACAAACCCATGGAAGCTAAGGACTCTCATGGGATGCATATGTTGGATGTACATGATGTTGTACCTAGGCTAAGAGGAGATAAGAGTAATAATATTCCATGGAATTTATATTTCAATGGGTTAGTTAATCAAAATGGAAATAGATCTAGGATCATTCTCATCTCTCCCATGGGTAAGAAATTTTATAAAGTTTATCATCTATCATTTTCATGTGTGATTAATTTAGCAAAGTACGAAGATCTTTGTAAAGGTTTATCCTATGCTTTGGAGAAACGAGTGGAAGCCATTATGATAAATGATGATTCCCTATTGATTTATGATCATTTAAAAGAAGTATTGCTATTAAAAGTCATTGTCTTAAAAGGTATGTCCATAAAGCTCAATCCCTTTTTAATAAATGTGTTGCATATAATATTTGTTATGTGTCAAGGAAATTATTCCATAGTATTTAAAAAGGTATTTACTAAATTAATGTTGTAGCTAGAGGATCTAGACAACATCACCCACTTTCAAGTGTTTCATAATGATGATTACATTCAGTCCTTTTTATAGAATATGGAAGAATTTAGGGATCAAATAAGGGATGATGGATGTGAGATTTTAGAACTTTGGAATCATACTAATTTTATTTCCAGGAATATTATTGAGTTGGAACAACAATTCAATATGAACATATAGAAGTCATAAATTGATAAACTTAATAGTGAGTAAGAGTTGCTAAATTTTTAAATGAAAGGAAACCCAAAATGATAAGGATAGAAAAGAATCTTAGCAAAATGGAATGATAAGAGCTTGAGTTGGTGTTAAGCATGGATATCAAGACATTCACTTGGTCATATAAGGATTTGAAATTTTTTGATACAAATGTTATCATGCATAAGATTCCTTTGCTACCTAATTGTAAGGTGGTCCACCAAAAATTGAGAAGATTTAATCCATAGTTTAAAACAACTATGGAGGTAGAATTAAAAAAACTCCTTCAAAAAAGACTATTTATCCTATTTGGTATTCATTATGGATTGAAAATTAGTTTCAATAAGAAAGAAAAATTGAAATATTCATTTGTGTATGGATTTCACGAATTTGAATATTACTTCAAAGAAGGATAAATACTTCTATTTGCTTTTTAGAGAAGATAATAATTTTTTATTTTTATTATACAATAGAAATTTATTTAATAAAATATTAAATTTTTTTGGATTGATGGGTAGTCATTTTGGTCCCAAGCCACACACACCCATACACTCACATTCACACATTTTAATTTTTTGTCATTGAACCTATATTGTAATATTTTTAGTAAGTTTTGCCCCACTTGTCACATATATATAGCTAGGGCATCTCTTGAAAATTTGTATAATAGAATCATCAATATAATTTCAAGAAGAATTTTACTATTTCATCATCAATTCTTCAATCTTTCATCAATTCAATAATTCATCAACATCATTCATCATTAGTTACTTAATCTTGGAAGTTAAATATTTAGAATTAGGCACTTTCACTATTTTGATCATATCTGAGTCATTTTACAACATTTGTTAATGATTCTAGATTTATTAGAAAGCTAGAGAGGTGGATATGTGCAACTGAAATTTTGGTTCAATATCTATTGTGGTTTCGGAGAAATTAGCTCTATAATTTGGAAGATTTTTGGAATCCTGAATTTTTACTAGAGTGAATGATGGTTAATGATTAGATTATTTCTCTCCCATCATACAATTATATGATGTAATATTATATTTATTTAAGTGCTAATTTCTATGGAAAGGTTTAGTTAAAATTTTAGCATTAGACACTTGACAACTTTTGAGTTATCATCTCTCAAAATTTTAGAACTAGAGTTGCTATGGTTTTCGATAGATTGGAAAGAACATAATATGACCTTAGCTCTGAATATATTTTGTAGTATTTCCTTTTTGAAAATTGTGGATAACTTTGTAAGCTTTCCAAAAATATAAATTTTATTAGCTAATTCTTTGTGAAGGCAAGATAACCAAACAATTCATTCACTGTCTAGAATTACTTCAACTTCTAAGGATTGATGAAATTTTACAAAGGGTGGCATGTTCTACACTTTAGTTGTTTGTATATGGTTTTTTAGGTTACAACTAGATTTTAGTAGATTCTACTGATTAGTATAAGATTTCATTTACTACCAAGTAGAAACCTACATGTATAAAAGAATATCCTTTGGTTTGTCCAATGTAGAAGCAACTTTTCAATGTGCCATAAATAGAGCTTTTGAAGGTTTAATGAGAAAATTCATAACTGTTTATTGAGGTGATGTCATAATATATTCCAAGATTATGAAAGAACATTTTGAACATATGTAGGCTATTTTTCATTGTTGTCTCATGTATGGAATCTCATTGAATCCTACAGAGAGCATTTTTGTTGTGGAGAAAGGTATTCTTCTTTAACATAAACTTTCTCACGTAGGTATTAGGGTAGATTGATTAAAGATCAAGAATATCAAGGATCTCATGTTTCCAACTAGTAAG
>MNCI01006790.1:4293-36917 GCA_015680685.1 Gnetum montanum | reverse complement strand
GCCTACGAGGTAGATCGGATTTCTGTCCAGACAGTTTTCTTGTTGTTTTGTGCTCATTTTGTATTCAGTCGTTGGGAGTCTTCTCCCATTGTAACGTAATACACACGCAAACATACACCAGATCCAGCATTGAGACATAGATCTTTGATCTTTGCAACATCCACTCTGTTTTCTCTCCCGAATCAGCATCTTTCCGGTCTTCTTTGTTTTTAACGTTATCTTCGTAGCGATCTATTTACGTCGTTGTCTCGCTCCGTTTTATGATCTCTCGCATCAAGATCACGACATATACACAAAAGTTCATAATCGAATCGTCATCGCTTTTACTGACCCGTAAGTCCCTGTCTGATCGACAAGACCGTTCAGGGCACCGCGGATTCGTTTTCCCAGCTTAGCCCTCGCGCGGATCTGTGGTTAAAGCTGTGTACACAGAACTTCGGTCGGTATTTCCAGCTGCCGACGTTTTCCGTCGTTACAGTAACTATGCTAACTAGTAGCCTAATTATGTTGGCTAGTGTATTTAGTAATAGGAGAATGCTTCCAACCATCAACTAAGCTTCCAATCAACTTCTAAATTAGAACTTTAGTCACTAAACCCTAACCAAAACATTTGGTAGCTTAAAAATTGCTTGAAACCTATTGAAAATCATGAAAACCCGATCTTGTTACATGGACTGCATTAGCGAAACCTTTAACTATGTTGGCCAATGTAGTCTTAGCATAATTGAGTAAGAAATAATCATTAAATACCTAAAAAAACCTTCAAACCAACACATTTAACCCTATACATTACCCTATAACTTCTAATAGCCTTGAAACAGTAAAAAAATAATCCAGAATGAGTCAAAATCCATTCCACACTACAGACTATGCTAAAAGTAACCCTAAGTATGCTAGCCTACATAGTCCTAGCATTGTTGGATCAATGTGGATTTCCAAAAACACATAAAAATATCTAGATTTTCATATTTTGATCTCAAAATCCCTTCAAGACCTCTAGTGACCTTGTATTAATAAATTATAAGGCAAGAGAAGACTAAATTCCATTTTCATGTTAGGAGTATGCTAGGGAGGCTTGGGACCACACTAGCCAATGTAGTTCTAATGTAGTCCACCCTCCAAAACATCAAAAATATCAAATAGATGTCAAATCAACTTCTTAGGACATCTTATCAATTCCAAAACCTTGGCAAACAACCTAGAGACCTCTAAATCTTGCAACCTCAGTTGAAAGTGGCCAAAACTCATCATACACCCCACATACACATTGTCACTATGTTGGCTATTGTAGTTCAATGGTGTATGACCATTGTAACATCAAAACCCTCATTAAACTAATAATTTTAGGCTTGAAACCCTAGTTTTTGACACCATAGATCCTAGAACTTGAAAAACCAATCAATCAACCATAGAATTGCATTGAAACCCATTTTCATTTTGTGACTATGCTAAGGAGGCTTAGGACTACACTTCTGAGTGTATTCCTAGTGTAGTCATGATCCTAAGAAGAATTAACTAGTAGTTTAACACAAAATAATTCAAAACCTAACTTGGAGACCTAGAACCTTGGCTAGCCTTAGTAAATTGCAAATTCACTTTTTTTTGATCCTATAAACACCATATTCATCCCATCTACATTAAGGCCAAGCTCAACTATGTTGCCTAGCATAGTCACAATGGGAAATGATTATTTCAAAGCCTAAAAAACCTATAGAATTAGCTATCTTGATGCAGAATCTTGGCCAAGAACATCAATAACCTCAAGAACCCAAGAACTCCACCAATTGACTATAGAAAGCCTATCAAAAGCTAGATTTCACACCTAACTATGTTGGGGAGAGCCATGACTATGGTAGCTAGTGTAGTCCATGTGTAGTCATGGTTGGAAATTAATGAAATTGATATCTTGACATGCCAAATGGTCAGAACATTGACTTAAGATACCTAGAATCCTGATTGACATTGTTGAGTAAAAATTCCATCTTATTTCGACATTGGGATCACCAAATTCCATGTGACTACACTAAGGCAAGCAAGGGACTACACTAGGTAGCATAGTCCCATTGTAGTCCATGTCCCAAGGTGTTCTGTCCATTACAATAGTACTCCAAGTGGCCAAAAAACTTAATCTTGGAAGCCTAAAATCCTAAAACCCTAAAGCTAGCTGCAATTTGACTTTACTGGACCTTGAAAAACCTTAATTTTGGTATGGCTATAGTGGGGAAACCCTCAACTATGCTGGCTAGTGTAGTCATGAGGTGTTGATATCAAAACTCCATCTTTTGAAGCCTGTTTTGATCTCCAAATAGCCTATCTTGCTCTTCTTAGACCTTGCATTGCCCTAGTAAGTTTATGGAATATTAATGGTAGTTCTATATCCCCATAAATCCATTTTCCCATGCAGCTATGCTAGGGGTGAGTGCAACTATGCTAGCTACTGTAGTCCCATGGTAGTCACCAATTTTGACCTCATTTCTCACTTCTTGAATGTGAAAATGGAATCAAAATCCACCAATTCTCAACCCCAGTTCACACAACTAGTCATACTAACAATTATAAATCAAAAATTATGCATGATAAACTTCGACAACCACCTGCTAATGCCAACTATGTTGGGGCCTAGTCTGACTATGTCGACCAACATAGTTACTAGTAAAGCTCAGCATAGTTAGATCAAAAGGTATTAGTTTTTCTTCCAAACAGCCTTGAAACAACCCCATCATGTGCCCAAACTCACATGGCAGCCTTGTTGACCTCTACTATGTCCCACTAAGGCATAAAATTGGAAAAATCTAAAACTTTTTGACTTCCATAAAATATTTGACCTCTGATTGGTATTATTTAGTGGGGATTGACCATCATTTGATATCATGTAATCATCATATGGCTTGGTAAGGCCTAAAACTAGCAACATGTAATCATAATTTCATCATATCCATCTTATTCTCTCTCTTGTGGTCCTATTTTATCTTATTTGACCTTTGATTAGTGTTAGGTGAGGGGGTTTGACTATCCTTGACTATCATTTGATACCATGTAACCATCATATGGCCTACTAAGGCCTAAAACTGGGAAAGTGTAACCATAGTTAACCATGTTTTACCTTATGTTTGCCACCGTGATTAGTTTATCCTTGTTTCATTCTATTTCAACTTGTTTCGATCTTATTCTCCATAATCGACCTTTATCATTATTGGAGCATTACTTGGCCCTATTCCATAAAGTGTTCCCATTGTTTGGCCTTTATTTGACCTTATGTAACCTTTTTCCTAGCTTATTTATCTTCATCTACATCGTATAGCCTTTGTTAACCCTATTTTCACCTTGTTTAACCATGAAATAACATGTTTTAGTTGATCCATGCATAGTGGCTAACATATTTTATATCACTTTGGCATTGTTTTCTCATTTTACTAAGGTGTCACTTAATGTGCTTATGGTTGATATGCAAGATTGGAGTGTGAAAACCTGGAAGCAAATTTAGCTTACCATTGAACCTAATCAGACCTCATGATGATGTTGAATGATGTATCAAAGTCAATTGCCTAGATCTTGAGCCTAAGAGTCTTGTTAACAATGTATCCTTGATAGAAAAACCTTTAGAATGGCCTGGAAACCTAGTCAAAACTCTTAACCTTGAGGTTGGACATTATAGAGGACTCTCTAGTTGAGGTTCTTGTCATGACACATAGTGGTGGGGAGAAAACACTAAAAATAAGTTCCTCACGAGAACCTCAATAGGCTCAAGACATCACCAAGGTCGTTCAGGATAACATATAGCCTTTTCCTAGTCATATGAAGATATGTTAGGACTTGATCCATGCCTAGTGTAACATAACATCATACTTGATCCTAATATTAGACCAATTAAGCAAAAATATGACAAAACTATATTGGACCTAATTTATCCTTGTTAGTTCGCAAAGATATGACAAAAGTATATTGGACTAGCTTCATTGGAGCCATCAATTACACAAAATTGGTATCCAACACAATGGTAGTCCCTTCATGCATCGACCAAATGGAATAACAAAATTTCATAATATCCTTCCAAAAAGACAAGATAATATCTTGTGATTGTGACTTTTCAAAAATTTTGAATTTTAAATCTAGCACTTTGGAGTTTCAAATTTGAAATTTTCTAGACTGAACATTTTAAGTACTATACCAATGTCACTGAATTTTTAGCTTAGATTTACAAGTTTTATCCAAGTAAGAAAGAGCAATAAAAATATTAAAGTGATCTAGGCCTAACTTTTAATGTAGTAGTTATGTCTTTTCTTAGGATTATTGCTCTATTTTTTTGTAAGAACACTTAGCTTTTAAGGAAAAATTAGTTAGAGCTTACATCTTTCAAGATTTACATCCATGGTTTAAATATTTTTTATTTTGTCATGTCATAAGATAGTGTATTTACATATTTTTAATCCCATTTTATCTTAAAGTATATGAATTGTTAAAGTTTGTCTTAAACCCCATATAAACTCTACAATGAAGTTATGTTTCTAATATATAGAATTTATGAATAAGAAAATTTTTAACTGTAACCAAGAAAGTTGTATGAATGTACTTATTTAAACATTTGGAAAAGAGAAGCTAAAAGGTGATAAAGTATAGATAAATTATAAACTTGGAAATTGATGATATTGGCAACTTTAGAAATCTAAATAACATTCAAAGTCAATATGAACGTTTGTCATGTTTCCCATACTTACAAGGTTTTTCTTTTACAAAGACATAGATATGTTATAATAAAAAGATGTAGCTATTTGCTATGATCATCTCATTACTTAGAGGTAGGGACTCTTTTTATTTATGTGGGTGGTAATGAGTTTAAATTCCATTACGCTCACACAACCCAACTATTCTAAGAAAAAATAAATGATAATGAAATTCAAAGAACATTAAACTTTTCAAATTCTTAAAAAAATTTAAATAATGATATTATGAGAAAAAAATTATATAAAATACCAAGAAGCATTAGATGATACACAACAAAAATTTCTAGACATTATTAAATATCATTATTTTGAAAGTAGAAAAAATAATTAATAATGATAGTACAAGGTAGTGCTAGAATAGGAAAGTTAGTCTTAATCAATTCAAAAAAAGTAGCATTATTTAAGATAGAATATCCAAATAAATTATGTATAAACGTAGCATCATCTATGATAGCATAGGATCATAGGATCATCACCTAGAGGCTCAATATTCATCCCACCAGGGTGAACTCTTGGGAGGATTAGTGTATGAGTGCACTTCTAACCTTTTTTGAGTGGCTCCACTCATGTTGAAACCTAGGTCTTATGACTTGAGAAACAAGTACCTTTCCATCCCTCCAAATGATAATACCTATTATCTAAGATAATATGTCAAAATAAATTACCTTTGTTTATAATGGCTCTATTTGGAGTGGCAGCTAACATACACTCTACACTTAAAAGCTTTGCATAAATAGAAAAGAAAAGAATAATTGTATTATTACCATACAAATCACAAGTGTTCACCAGTGATTTGGTTGAATTGCTTGGACTTAGTCACCTAAGTGGTTGATATTATTAATAGTGAATTGTGGGGTTGTAAGGCCATTGTCTTCTTAACTCAAACCTGTGTCTAGTTGGTACATATGATTAAGTATGGGTTAAGGTACATGATATTTATTTTCATAAGTATTTTTCTACCTTTCTTTTAATGGATAGATAACTGAGTGAAGGCTGAATAATTAATTTTCTAATTAATTAAATAATCTATTGACTAACTTATCCTAACATGGAGTAACTATTTTCACTTGTCTTTGACATCCTAAACTAGTATTAATGCTATTGGGTTACTAAGTGGCTATTACTGGGCAAGTCGAATATCCATTGCTAGGATTACCAAGTGTTCATGACTTATGCTTGAAGTAGTGTATTTGCATGTTTACAATTGATTATATTAGTCAAAGTGAAGTGTAGGAAAGTAAAGTTAAGCTTATATAAGTGCTACAATGGATATATGAAATCTCTTAGATCCAATCTATTTAGGTATCTAGGTACATGGGCACTTAAATAAAACTTCGTACAATCTCTTAGATGCACATTATGAGCACTCAAAAGGAAAATAGTCTAACTCTAGAGAAATAAAACTATAAGAGTTTGGATAAGCTATGACTGAAAGATGTCATAAACATGAGGGATATGTGCATTTTATAGGGGCAATGACTACATCAAGGTCAATGTATCTATATCAATACATCCTAGCATATGTTGACAGGGATACATTGATTGGGCTGCATCAATGTAGCCTATCTTATTAATGTTCATCACACCCCATGACTGACTAAAAACTCATCCTTGAGTAAAGAAAATTAAGATTGAGTTTATTATAAGATTGAAAGCTATGAAGTTTATTAAAAGAAAGAAAGATAGATAGACTACTAACTTTGAGTGTCAAATTGTACATTAGTACAAAAAATGATTTTCCATTACAACAAAATTGGACACATTACAAAAATTGTAGTAGGTGCCTAAAATATTATCTAGGACATGATGAAGTCTCAAATAGTGCCTAGAGGTGGAGGCTCCCATAGCTCAGATGATCCCTCATCTTGTCTTGGAGCTAGTGGAAGGTGAGGTTGGCCTACTATCATCGCTACTTCTGCTAGAAACTTAAAGACATCTAGAAGTGCCTTATCTTCCCCTCTTTTCTTCTTGGGTCATATATGGTTCACATAACTTCTTTTTCTTCTCTAGAGTCTCCTCCTCCTGCAAAACCTCCTGATACTTCTCCACCGTTTTCTTCTTCTCCAAAGTCTCCTCCTCCTCCTTTGCATGTGCCTTCACTTGGTTCTACTCCTAGGACATTTGAAACTCCACTGCCAACACCTTTTAGGAAAGAGGCCCCTAGAGAATCATTTATTGTGGCTTTTCTTAGCATCATAAGTCATGCACCATATGCTTTGTGTTAAAAGCTGGATCATTGGGTTGCTCAAATATTTTGTGCTTATTTCTGTGATGTATGTTTAGAGTTTGATTACATGGATGATGACATTAGGCAAGCATCCTGGTAGGCCTACTTGTAGAAATCTCTGTGTAGGTCTCCTTTGTAACTACTATGCATGACCATTTATGTTTTCTTTTAGATTGTAATTCAAAACTATAGACCTTGGTAGGTCATAGATGAGTGTAGCACCATGTTTCTCACTGTTTAGTGATGCACAAAAGACCATCATTACTTACATTTTGTATTATGTTTTTCCATTTCATAGGGAATGCACATATACTATTAGCTTTCCACACTTAAAAGTGGTTGAAAATAATTATTATTATGGTTGAAATTTAGGTTTTTCTCACTTTGGAAAGGTTCATTTTACTTACAAATTTTGAAATTAACATTTAAAATTGAAACTAAAATTTTATAATTTTTTTAAAAAGGAATTATTTCCATAAATCTAAGGGGCCTTACCAATGTAAGTGAGAATATTTCAACTTCAATTTCACTAAATCTATGTAGACTTAAAAGATCTTATAAATAAATTATTATTAACGACATGACCAAAAGATGCATGGTATCATTATTCAAGTTGGATTCAAAAGAAATTAAGGTGCAAAATATATTAAGAGTAGTAAACCGAAAGTACAATAAATTTTCCATTTTCTTCTCAACAAATTTATTCAACAACATTTTAATAATACATGTTATTTGTCTTCTACTACTTATGGTAAACATAATCAACATATTTTGTCTTCATGTTACCTATTATTTTATCTTCTAATTTCAACTTTTATGAAGATGATGTGATCTTATTCTTGATCTACTAGTTAGTGCTCTTATGAATATTAGAATCATTGCATGTAGATATTCTATTTTATCATGGTTATCACTATTGCAACCAAAAACCTTGATTTTTGGAATGAAAACCAAGGATCCTTGGTGCAAGCAGTTCCCCAACCTTGAATCCCTAGGGCCTCTACAATAAAAATGGGATTCAAGGTGCCCTGGCTAGTTCGACAAATCAACTGAGGACTTATGAAAATAAAAAATGTGGGAATATATATAGATCTAAAAAATGCATAAAAAACAAATTCATTTTTGAACACAAAACTCAAAACCTAAAGCTTTATTAAGAAAGAATAAAGAATAAGTTAGAGAAATGTGTACAAATTGTGCCTAGATGAGCAAAATGGGGGTTCACTTTGTGCAAGAGTTCAAAGCCTATTGAAGCCAAGGTAATCTGCTACATGATCTGGATGCTAATCCACTCTTGATGTTATCAAACCTTCCTTCACAGTTGCAACCTTGGATCTATCAATTTGATCACTATTGGGGGCTTAGAAAGGTGGAAATTTTGGATGCCAAGCTGCTCCACACTAGGGTTTGAAAATCCCAAAAGTATAGTGTTGAAAATAAAAATCCATGAAATCTCAAGGCCACAATGCTTCCACATTGGGGTTCAAGAGAATGCAAGTATGGAAACCTTCAAGAGATCTTGAGTTCTTGAAAATGGCCCGAATGTGGAATTGTATGTATGAAAATTGTTGAACTACCAAAGTGCTTGTGTGTAAAAAATTACTAAAGCCCCCATAAAATCTTGGAACCTCTAAATGATGTTTGAGGTTGGATTTTATAGGGTCTTTGGGCTATGAATGAAGCTAAAAATTGGCTATGATTTGTTTGCAAATTGGTTTTGAATTAGTTACAAATTTGATGTAATTTTACTACAAACTGGCTACTAACTTTAGGTGAGATGGGTGCCCAAATTTGGGAAACTATACATAGTAAGTGCTCCCCCCCATGGCCATTCTGTTTACTATAAATAGTAATCAGGACACACCTTTCACAATGGATATGAATATTTCATGTTGAGCTCTCCACCATGCGTTTCGAAGTGGCTCATCAACATTGAAGTTCATGAATGAATGAATTTTGCTTCTTGTGGCTTCAACATTAGGGGATTGAATTTTCCAGGTTGCGGGGGAGGGGGGATGGAAGGGAACTTTCTAGGCTAGGGGGGAAGTTTTCAAGTTGGGGGAAAAGTTTCTAGGTTGGAGGGAAACATTCACATTGGGGGAAAACTTTCTAGGATAAGGGGAAACATTTTCAGGTTAGGGAAAATTTTCCAATTTGTGTATTTGGTCTCCATGTTAAAGGGGGAAATTTTTCCAAATCCTCCATTCTTCCACACTAAGGATAGGTGAGATCTACCTCCCTACATGTGTTTCTAGCATAGAAAAATGCATACCCCCTATAAAACCCATCAAATTGCCTTTTTGACATTCCAAAACTAAATTTGAGCCCTCCCAAGTCCAAATATAGATACTAGGTAAAATTTTTCACATGGGGAATGAGGCTTTGATTAATTATGAGGCATTTTTCAATCCTAAAAGTATAAATTCTATGAAATTTCCCATTGTGGATTACAATTTTCACATTTACAATGAAATGTTTCCTCAGGTTTCATGGGGTGAGAGCTACATGATGAAGATTGTTTATAACATGCAAAACTTTTTAGTGTTTTAATGGCCCCTCTTTGTTGGTGCCTAGAGGAATGATCCAAGAGGCATTGACAAAGAATACAAAACCCCATTTCATATTATAAAACTATAATGCATACAAGCCACATGAGAATCAGGCTATCTAGGTCATCAATGTTGCTAGTTTAAGGCCATGGTTCCAGTTTAAGGCCTTGATAGGCCATGTTGCCAGTTTAAGATTGTAGAAAATCATTGAAAGTAGACTTGCTTGTTGATAATTTGTTAACTATATGTAGTATGTGTTTAGATAGGAATGGTTTACCAAATTGGCCAACTTATTCCCATCCACATCAGCTATTCTAAATGCTCAATTACCATAAGCATTGTTGACAAGGAAGGACCCTTTCCAGTTAGCTAAGAATTTTTTAACATGCTCACAAATGGCCTTGAGGACTAGGTATCTTTCCTTGAACTTGCACATGGTCAAGTCATGATGATGTTGTCACTTCTACCTCTCTTGATAGTGCTCAATGTTAGTGAGTGCTTGCATATGTCACTCCTCCACTGAATCTAGGGTTACCACTCGAAACTCCTTGCTTTGCTTATCATTGATGAAGTTGGTCAAGGCTACTTAGAGTGATGGAACCTACAATTCAAAAGGTAAAATAGTTTTAGATCATAAAAAATTTTATAAGGGGTCATGTCGGTTTCCATGTGATACATTTTTCTATATGCCCATAGTGCATGGACATCTTGCCCATGCCAGTTCTACTTGATATTCTTAAGCATCTTCTTGAGCAAGTTAATGATGGTCTTGTTGCTTACTTCTACTTGTTCATTGGCTTAAGGGTAGTAAGGTGATGAGAAAGAATGCTTAATGCCTAGGTTGAAATAAAAATCCTTGGTTTTTTGGCTACTAAATTAAGGCCCATTGTCCATAACTATGGTCATGGTTATGCCAAAATGAGCTACAGTTTTGTCCAGGCTAAATTTACAAACCTATTCAGGTGTGGTCTTCCTTAGGGGGATAGCCTGAACCCACTTGGTAAAGTTTTCAATTGTAGTGATGATGAAGCTATGCCCTATGGTAGACTTAGACATTATAGGCCCAATGATATCCAACCCCTATCATTAAAATGACCATGTTATTTGGGTTGTTTATAAATTACTTGGTGATATATGTATCAAGTTGCTATATCGTTGGCATGTGTCACATCTCTTAACCTTTTGTTGGTAATCATTTTCCATATGGAACCAATAGTAGCCTAGCCATCTAATCTTAGCAGCCATGTCTCTAGGTCCTATATGTCCTTCAAAAAACACCCCTGTGAACCTCTTCTATGACTACTTTGGCTTCAATTTTATCTAAGAATTTTAGGAGTATGCCATCATAGGATTGTTGACATAATGTGTTATCACCTATGATGACATACATCTTCGATCACTTGTACACAATGTCCTTTTGAGTAGTAGTTAGGCCTTGTGAGGATTCATCATGCATAAGGTAGATTTTGATATCATCATACCACTCCTTGGGAGGAGTAGTATGAACAACAACCACAAAGGTGTGCTTAGTGTTTTGGGTGATGGAAGTAGCATAGTCCACGGTTAAGATAGGAAATGTTCTAAATACATCTGCATCACACTAAGGGCTAATGTTACAATAGCATTAACTATGACATTTTTTTTCGAGGTATATGTTGAATATCAACATTTATGAATTGTTGCATTAACTACTTTCCCAGGTCATAGTAAGGTTTTAAATGCTTAGCTTTGCATGCATAGACTTTGGTTACTTAGTTGACCATGAGTTGTGAATTGCCTTTGATGGCTAAGCATCTAATTCTTAGGTCATGAGCTACCATTATTTCTCTAATCAAACCATCATATTTTGCTATGTTGTTGGTACATGGGAACCCAAAACAATAGGCAAAGGGTTGGATTTCACCACATGAAAATGTTACAATGGTAGAAGCCTTAAGAAGAATGAATTTGAGCCATGCATAAGAGGGGTATCATGTGACTAAACACATGACCAGATCATATCAACCCACAAAGGCTCAAGTACAAAGAGATGTTATTATAAAGAAAAAGCATGAAAATAACAAGGAAAAGAAACTCAATGTTAATGTTGTCCTAGAAGAACTTAATGGTGATGCATTTTTAGCAAACAAACTCAGCCATAATCATGAAGCCCATTTACAAATGCCTATTATTCATTTGGACAAACATGTCAAACTATAGTTATATTCAACCCTTACAAATACACCAAGAATAAAGGTAGAGGACTCTAAACATAGGTAGAACTCAAGGCCTATTGTTTATGTAGGATCATAGAGAGATGAGTTCCAAAGTCATAGAAGGAGAACTAGATGGCTTCATTCTCTAACTACTTCATCTTCCTCTTCACAATCATCGGTGGACTCTGATAGAAGGGAACAAAGGTTCAAAGATCATGACAAGAAGAGGTATCAAGCTCATGATAGACATGAGTATCATCAAAGGTATCTTGATGAAGAAGAAGATGAGTATGAACTATGAAGAGATAGGAATAGACATGAAGAGAGAGATAGATATGAGTACCAAAGAAGACATTAATACAATAGATTATATGAACCCAATGATCATAAAGAGACCATGTTGACCACTCATAGAATGATCAATATTAGGAAAGCAGTGTACATTCTAACCAGACATGTGAGGGATAGGTGCATCAAGAAACTTGATATGAATAATATTTTTAAGTTTGAAGGTGGATATAATGCAGATACACAACATCACCTTCAAGCATTTCATGATGCATGTGCCCTTCAAAATATAGAAAGTAACAGACAAAAGCTCAAGTTTTTTCCTAGGATAGTCATCAAAGAGGCAAAGAGTTGGTATAAATCGTTGGAACCTAAATCAATCAGAATGTGGAGTACCATGCTCAGACTCTTCAATGAAAAATATCAAAATTAATCAAGGGTGTCCAATCTCAGAAAGAAAATCCATGGATGAAAGTAAGGTACAAATGAATCCCTTGATGTGGAAATGGGAAAATACTATTATCTTCTATGTAGATTCCTAGGCTATGCATTTTTCCAAAGGAAGCAACTCAGGTACATTTTCTATGGGTTGAGGAATAATACCAGAGAAATGCTTAGGGTCTATGCATAAGGTAGACTATGAAAAATGATTGCCCATTGAATCTAGAGGTTAATAGACCAAGTGACAAATGAGGAAGGTGAGTTGAAAAAGAGAGAATTAGCTAAGGAATATAATCAAGACCCATCTATCAAAGAAAGAGATGTACAAATATGTAATAAGAAAGAGGAAGAAACCTTGGAAGAGGAGTTCCAAAACAAAAATCTACTAATTCAAAAATCTATCAACGATATAGCAACCAAGGGAGAAAGGATGTGGAAATTAGTGGAGAAAAAGTTTGCTATAACTTTGACAATTGTAGAAGAAAGGATTGAAGATGCCTTCAATAAGGGCAAGGAGAAGAAAAAGAAAACAGACTATGAATGTGAAAACTAAAAATAAAAATAAAAAGTTGCTTTAGTGGAAGAAAATATTAACTCAATTTTAGAAGATGAGGAGAGATGTAAAGTATGCTAGTATGAACATCCTAAGGGATGCTATCATATAATGGTCCACTTGTAAAAGTCAAGGGCATATGTGGTCAACCTAAGATTAATCAAAAAGAAGATGCCAAAATGGTTACCTTATCCTCAAGGTAACTACAGAAAATCCTTCCAACCAGCCTATTACTAAAGTGGAGTTTATCCACAACCATAGGAGAAATATTAGCAATAGTGGCAATAACCATAAGCATGGGCAATGCCACCTCTAAGGTAGCAGTACCCATATTGGAAATTAAACCCTAATGGATACTATGTGTAGCATCCAATATCTCTAGGGAATGCAAGAATTTACACATCTCACTATTATCCACCTGAGTATTATAGACCTAAGACCCCAAAGATGGACTTCAATGCATATGTACATCAACCAACAACTAGTCTACTAAGTCAACCTTTCAATCCTCTATCGCTGGTGCCACCACCTATAATGCAAGGTGAACTACAATCATGGCCATAACAAAAGAATGCAACAATAATGGTGGACATGTAGGATGAAGTAATCATGAATGAATCCCAATCTAGAAAATGTCTATTCTTTCTAGTGAGTTTAGAAAAGGTTCAAAGGATGGTGATCCTATCTAATTCAACCTCATCCACACACACTCCTCCAAGAAGCACTAAACTTCCATCTTCTTCTAATGCAAACCTAATAACTATCATGCTCACTTAGACTATAACACAATGGATAAAGGTAGGACTACTTCCATTGAAAAGAATAGACTTATGAAGTTCCTTGGTGTACGTACAAATAGCAAGGCATAAACTGTGCAAGGCTCTACTTGATTCTATGCTAGGGATAAACTTAATATCACAAGACATGTAAAGAGGGCTAAAATCTTCTACCATTAGAGAAAATTAACATTTAGCTAGATTTTGTAGACTAGTTAATCATAGTACCACTAGGTGAAACACCACTAAGGAAATTCATTCAAAAATTGTAACCTTTATTTTCCAACTTGAGATAAGATTTTATAGTAAATGTAATATTTGTAGTCCATGAGCTATAGTCTTGTATGCTTTGGCTTTTGGGATTGCAAATTGCATCATAAGTTGCTATTGCTTCATTTTCCAAGTGAAAAACATTACCTCATGTCTATATTTGATCTTGGGAAGGCTAAAAATGCCTTGGGAATTACCAAAATTAGCATTTTCATGGGTTCTTTGTGGAGGTATAGCCTTAACTATGCTGGAACCATATACTCGCAACATAGATGGTGTTGGATTTTCGTTCTCATTTCCAACCCAACGTAGATGCATGTATCCGAGGTTGAAATTATTGGGATTTTTCATTTCTATTTTTCCAATAGTGGCTAGCATAGTCACCTCAAGAATTCAATAATTATAGTATGACCAACATAGACATTAGGTTACTAGTAGTTCTCAGCAACTTTAGTGTAGTCCACCAAAGTTACCGTAGTTAGGATTATGTCAATGTAGTCACAAAAGTCTATTTACTATATATAGTATCCAGATGGGCTTTGGTGGCTACAGTGTATTCCAAACATACTATAAATGGTCACCTACACTAAGAATTAATGGTCATTACAAGTGTAATTAGACATCAATCTGATAGTGATCATGATAGTGATACATAGATCCAAAAATAATAATTTCACACCTATAAAAATCAAATGGGAACACCTTATTCCAGTTTCAAACATTGAATGATTTTTCATAGCCAAAAGATAAAATCAACATTTTTTATAGCCAAGAGCCTTTTTATGACCTTAAAATATCTTTAACAGCAAATTGGTATCTACACTAGGGATTACCTTCCCATGGGATACCATTGTACCAAAGGTGGAATTCCAATTTGTGACCATAGTTGTAAATTTTAGTGAGATCTAGTAGGCAATTGCTAGAAATAGGGGTTGGGAAGCATCTAGATTATGGAGTTTTGAGTGCATATTACAAGCTTCAATGGACTTCAAGCTTCTTCTCAATGAACTTCTTATGCATCTAGCACACAAACCTATACCTTTTAAATCTCGTATTTTATTATTTTTCATTTAAATAAAGTTATAATTCATTTTTGTGTAGATTTAACTTCAAGTTTTCATTTCTATGTCTATTTTCATTTCAAATATGTAATTCCATTTTCATTTTCACCATTGTTTACTTTTCTATTTACATTTTTGTTTATGTTCCATAAGTTCTTGGATGATCAGCTAGACCATCTAGGGCACCTTGAATTTCATTTTTTAGAGGCCCTTTAGATTTGATGTTAAAATTGTTATAGCCCCTAGGATTTTTCAAATTTTATTTCAATAAGCAAATTTTCTAGATCCAATAGTTTTCTGGTGCTAGAAGGAAGGCCTTTGCTCAATTCTTAGTCAAAAACCCTTTTCCAATCTTGCCTAAAAACCAAGTATTTTACTTTTTCAACTCTAAACCTACAAACATATTTTGTTAAAACCAACATTTACTATACAAATCCTTGTCCAAATACACCAACGTAGTTATGGTAAGTGAGTTGAAATTATTTTGGCATTTAACTTCACTAACAACAAATGTAGCCAATAAGCCATAAGGGTGTATGACATCAAGGATCCCACTATGGCTGAGTGTAGATAATCACTCAGGCTTAGGGTGTGAAGCCCTAAGTTTTTGGTAATAAATGAAGATAACTACAACTTAATTAGTGCCAAAATTCAGATGGGCATGCTAATTCCAAAGATGGAAGTAGAAGTCAAAAGGGAATATGAGCTCATACACCATGTTGGGAAGGAATACATCCCTTTCCCATATGACAAAATGCCCCTAATAGAAACCTATGCATGCATCTTATCTCAATTAATTGAGATGGATGAGAAGGATGGGAAAGCTAGCTTAGATGAGCATCAAGAAGAAGATGATAAGTTTAAGGTTGAATTCAAACATGAAAATATTTTCTAGGAGGCTCTTCTAACAATCAATCCCTAAAGCCATAATACCTACCTCAACTCCCCTTACCTCTTCCATGGGACACATCCCTTAGTCCTTGACAACTCTGTATCTAACCAAGTTTAGGCCCATGTCCATCATAGTAGCACACCAAACACAATTAGTGCTATAATCTACAACCTTTTACTTTTCCATGTCTTTTTTCACCCAACCATAGTTTGTGTGTTCATCATTGATGGTTGTGACCACCACTAACCCATTATCCATCCAAATGGATCCCATCATGGAACCTCAAGTGATCCAAAGGTCATATATCCCTTTTACCCTCTTTTTGCCCCAAATACCAACACAAACTTCCTTTTTGCTATTTGGTCCACCTATGATCATGGTGACTCAACCTCTTCCCTTGTTGTTGCAACATACTGTAAGGTCACAGACCTCTTGGCTTACATTGCAACCATTCATGCAAATCCCATAATCAACGGGAGCACCATAAGGCTTGTGTCAAGTCTTCTAAATGATCCAAGACCTGACGAAAGAGTTACAGAGGCTCAAGGCTTCCACATCTCAAACTATCAAAATGATGGACTTCTATCAAGATGATCGCATTAGTCCTATAGTCCCACAACTAACCCTTTCCTCTAGTGTCCCCATACCATAGTTTACCAAGTATAATGAAAAGGTAATCCCAACTCACACCTCACAACCTTCTGCTTTGAGTGTTTATTACTACAAGCTTGGCCACACACATAATGCATATTCTCCCTGTGTCCCTTATGGAAAAATCCCTTAACTAGTATCATGCCCTACCAAGAGGATCCATATCCTCCATGGAAGACCTAATTTCAAAATTCATTAATTGTTTTAAGAATAACTTGAAACCTGATACCACCCTTGACCAATTAATGAATGTCAAGTAAGGATCCCTTGAGCTAGTACAAAATTTTATCCAATGATGGAACACTTGGCTCAATGAAATTTTAGAACAAATAGCTAAAAATTACCTTTTAGCTATCTTCAAGGGGGTAGTTAACAACTTTGTCAAGTCAACATTGTACTACCTTGATTCACAGTCACTCAATTAGACATTTTCCCAAGTCAAGAACATAGTGGATGTTGTGAAACATACCCATGACCCCACCTATGTGATGTATAAGAACCAACATGCACCAAAGGATAAGGAGAGGAGAAGGCACAACAATGTAGCTGTGGCCACTGTGGCAAAGGAAGAAAAGGAAACCATCTAAGGGCCAAGAGCAAGTTAACCTAAGGCCCCTACTAATAATAACAACCAATCTTCAACATTTGTGGCCTCTACCTTGACTACTTCAAGGCCAAAATTTGTGCAAAAATACTAGGAAAAGTATACTAGATTACCCTTAAAGGCATCTATAGTACTAGATCAACTATTAAAGAGTGGGAGTGTACAAGATAAGTAGATGACTAAAAATGCCCATAGGAGGCATGAGAGGCTATGTGAGATAGCCAAACACCCCACTCATGTAATTAAAGATGACTTGCTAGTGCCTAGATACTTTAAGCTTGACAATCATGATATTGACTTTTGTCTTGTGCTGAAAGATCACCTACAAAAGATGATAGAGAAGGATGAATTGGTGCTTGACACATCCAGCCTATTTAGGCCTTAAAACTAGTTGATGCATGTATATAAAGATTCATTGAATACCAACAACAACTTGGATACCCTAGTGATGTTCAATGTCAATAATGATCTAAGGCCTATGAGGGAATCATTTTTGATTTGGGTACCTCCTCATAATGAAAGAGGCTTTTCAACTTCCATTAGTTCAAGGACCTTCTTTGTTGTAAGGGCACCACCACCAATGCCTCCCAAAGAGCCTTTTGTAATTAGAGTACCTCCCCTTTCCACTACAACTGTGTCCACTCGTATAATTGAATAATGGTTCCCTGTGGTGGCTAATGTAATGGCTTCTTTCTTCCAACCAACTAAAAACAAAAAAAAGTTTCTAATCAAACTATAGAAGAAGCCTATGTAAAAGCCTAAAAACAAGAATGATAAGTAAGCCAAGACATGGAAGGAAGTGGGTCCATCGAAGCCCACTTCCATATCATCCATACCCATGACCTCTACAACCTAGGTTACTTCAACTACTAACCCACAGGAGAAACCTAAGCCCCAAGAGAAAGGAAAAGAGTCTAGGCCACAAAAACCAAAACATGAAGTTTGCATTTTGGGATGCATGGAGGAAGTTAAAAATAATAAGAATGCAAAGCTAATGACCAAGAACAAATAATTCCTCAATGCGATGAAATAGGTTAGATAGTCACTAAAGCAAAAGAACACAACCCTCAACCTATATAACTTGATCATGACTTTTACTATGCATCATGAAGTGCTAGTTAAGATGTTGACATTCATCCCCATTAGCAAGAACATCCCCTCTAATGAAGAATCCATCCACATAGTGATGGTACCATCTTCACCGAGGGGAGAAATGAAGTCAACATCACTAGTGTTTAATGACAGAAAAATCAAGAATAACCCCCAAAATAGCAAGGTAACCAAGGCACCCCTCTTTATAACAATACAAGTAGGACATAACAAAGTGCATAGAGTTCATGTGGATAATGGGGCAACAACAAACATCATACCTTATACTATCATTGAGTGTTTGGTCCTGACAAAGAAAATGCAACACACGATGACTTCATCCCTTAAATCCTTCAATAGATCACAGGTTGTTGTGAAACACTCTATCTCTTTGGATTTTGTGGTAGGAGAACAATTTCCCACAACAGCAACCCTCTTGGTGGTAGAGGAAACACCACGATTCAACCTTATCCTAGGAAGGCCTTGGCTACCTCAGTTATGAACTGTTTCTTCACCTATCCATTAAGAAATTCACCTGACCTATGAGGAAGGTAAAATAATTATTTATGACAATAGTGCAATCCCTTTAGCAGTTAACAACGTTAACTTAGAACAGGAGTTTGAAGTGAAGTTTTAGAAATAAACTCATACCATTAGCCACAAAATTGAAAAAACTAAGGTACTGAAAGAGGCCAAGACAAATAACAATGAACCCATTAATACATTATGGGGAGAACACCCCTTTAACATTATTAGCAAAGGGGATGGGGAATACAAGCTAGTGAAAAATAGGCCATATATGTTTCCTAATCTCTCAAAGATTAGATAACATTTGCATAAGTGATGTGTACCCCTGATCCTCCTACCCTATACACTTGTAACCATGTAGGCATATATACTTATAGCCTAGTAGCCCACTTTACATTTTATTTGCTCACATCATTTTATTTTACTTTATGATAAAATTCAATTTGCATTTAGCCTAAAAGTTGACCTTTTTTTTTTGCATTTTTACTTTTAAAGCTTTTTCTTTTCTTTTTTCCTCAAATGTAAAAAAATCATAAAATCTTTAAAACTAGAAAATCCATAAAAAACTTTAAAACACAAAATAGATAAAAAATATGCTTTCTGTTATGAAATGAGGGGTCCACCATGGCTTAGAACTAGCAAGATGTATGGCCTGCCATATCCTTCAACTGGCAAATAACATCATAACTTAAATTTTACTCTAGTTTTCGATTTACTTTTGAAGACTTTTCCTTTCTAAATCCTTTAAACAGGTAAAACCATTAATATTTTAAAACCAAAAATTCCATAAAAATTGTAAACATAAAATAGATTAAGATTCCTCTTTCTTTGTTATGGCCCACCATGGCCTAAAATTAGGAAATACTATATGGCTTGCCATGGCCTTAAACTATTAAATAAACTTTTAACTTATTTCCATTTTAGTTTACAACCGTATTACCTAGCCAAACTTTTTATTGCATTGTAACATTCGAACCAGCTTACCCAACGTAGCCTTGAGCCACAATACCAACATAAAACCATAAAATCATAATAAAACTCTAATGCTATAAAAATATAACCAAAACTAAAAATAAAACTTAAAATTAAGGTGTCTACAACATAATAGCCATAGCCACATGGTGTGGCAAAATTTTTAAACAATAAACCATAAAGATAATGAAATTATCCAAAACTAAAACATTGGCTAATACTAGCCACAATTACATCCATACCAAACATAATTAACAAAAAAACTAAAAATGGACAACTGATGATACTAGGGGACATCTAAAGGAGGAGGTGAAGGGTCATTTTCACCCTCACTATTGGGACCGCCGATATCACCTGGTGCCTGTAACATATCAACACAAGATCAATTAGTAATCAACACAAAACAAAACCAAGTTAAAACATAAATATGTAATAAGAAAAAAAGCTAAGGAGTCAATAACATAATAATAAGCTAAATCATATTAAATTGAAATAAACCAAAACTAAAATAAACAAACTTGAGAGAATTCTAGAGTAACATACTCCATGGGAAAATTCTGAAGAACAACCTCTAGAGAATGGAGGAGCTAATCTTTAGTTATGTTAGCCCATTCTACATCCCCCAAGATTAACACTAGTGAGGATGATGTTCTCGTCGATGTCACTCCATGTAGGTAGCTCATGTGAGAAGGTGACAATAGTTACCTCATTTGAAGCAATGATCATCTAGTAAGCAAGGGATTTATCTACAACCACACTATCTGCAAACAACTTGTAGGAATCCTCTACATTGATCCCCTTCATGAGTAACTTCAACTAGCATCATTCAATAGAGCCATGCTATAACCATTTACTATTTCTTGTGATCCTTTTGTGCTTATCCCTACTCAAGGACCCAAGTGCAATAATATTTTTATTCACTAGCCTTGCAGTTCAACAAGTCCATCTGGAGTTTCTACTAAATAAACTCTTTGACAAGGATAAGCTTGCCATGAATAACATTCCATTACTATACCTAAGTTATTTTCTTGGTGCCTAAGAAGTTCATGTTTGTCACTTGGGATTCCATGAACTCCTTGTAATCCCTAAGATCCTTCACCTCCTCAATAAACCTCTTGTTGTCTTACTCTAATACCATAACTCGATCCCATAAGAACTTATTAGAGCATTTGCATTCCCACAAAGATTTTGCACATGAGAGTGTACATGAAGTGACACTCTCATATAACTTATGTGGGATATTTTCTACATCAAGAGGTATGGTAAGTAATGCATCAATCTCCACACCCCGGTTAGGGTTTTATTTCAACTTAGGCATTGCAAAACAAAATGACAGAAAAAAATTAGACACATAAAACTAGTTGAAAATTGAAAACGAAAGATAACAAAAGCTACACAACCAAAGAAATCAAGGAAAAGCAAAAAACATGTAAACAACAAAGGCAAAAAAGGTTAAAAATCTTAAGCTTTTTGTTGCAATAGATTGATGATGTCTTCAGCCATGCCCTACATAAACTCAAGCTTATCAAGGATTTCAACCCATGGTTTCATGTGGAGGGTGGTGGTGGAAGCATCAGCCTAAGGCTTCAGAGTTGTAATAATCATAATAAGTAATCAACAACTATGACCAAGGCCCAACATGTAACAACATAAAATAATATATACAACATTTGAAACCAAAAATCATAAGTACCTAAAAGATCCTCTAGTTTAATGATGAGAGGTTTACCTAGGAGTGAATTCCCTAGACAAGGCATTAAAGCTATCCAATGGAGGATGGGATAGAACCTCATCCTCATGATGTTGTAATGCCTCCTTTTCTTTGCACCTTTGTTCCACCTTAGCTGCTACCACTACTACTATGGCTGCCTATTCTTGTTGCTTGCCTGCAAGAATAACAATTGCAAAACATAGAACAACTTAACACATTTTTCCTAAGATCAAAACCATAACTTAGCTACATTAGTCAAAATAGAATATACAAATAGTAAAACAAATAGAATATACTTTTAACTCCTGCATGCACCCAATTAAGCTTGACAATCAATATTTTGAAGGGCTCCTTAATGACTGGTGCTATCTTATCAACCAAAGGCCTCTTTAGTTTTGCTCTAGCTGAACTCTCAGCTTTGGAAACCAAATTCTTAGCCTTTTCCATGTTTTCTTGCTCAACATTGGGTTCTATCCCCATGCTATCAGGGGATGTAGAATAATTCCCATTAAATCCCTTGGTGTTAAGAAATAGAAATTTGCCCACATCCTCTAGTAGATCCTAGGCCTATGTGGTTGGAATGAGATGCCTTACCCAAGGCTTGGTGAATTGGGATGGGTCTTGAGTCACTTATTTTACATCCTTCCTCACCATGAGAAAATCCACAAATCTCTATATGTAAGCTACAAAGATTGAAAAATGCACATGACACTTCATTGAGAGATTGTTTTGGAGCTTTAGGATTTTCCCATGTAGCCAAGAAACCAAATGAGTAGTTTAGTTGAATTGGGTGCCCTTAGTAAGGAACTTCTTCATGGTCCACATTTGCTCAACATCCATTAATTTTCCCTATGGTAAGAATTTAGGAAAATATAGGATTGGAATAAGAGATACATCCCGCTAGCCTCTGGAAGCAAGAACTAGCTTAGAGAGGAACCTTTATGGCCACAATGAGTGGTTAACGACTTCTCCACTTCATCCTGGTGATCCACCTCCTTCCCAGCTTTGGTGACAATCATCATGCCCTCATGAGGGATACCAAAGTGATCACTGAATGTGCATTCATTAACATCCAAAGTCACAATCACACTATGAACATAAGTGATGAACTTTTCAACTCCTTTTCTAAAAGATTCAATGATATTCATCATCTCCATAGTGGGAATGATTGGGCTTGGATCCATGAAGATGTCAAGTAAGTCTACCTGAATGATTTTTGCATGAATAGCCTTGGATTCCTAGTCAACCAACTAGTGGTGTGCAAGTTACACCTCACTAAACTTGAGGATTAATGTCTTCTTAGTGCATCCTAAAGTGATTATAGTAACTTCAACTAATGTCATGAACCCTACAACATAATGATAAAAATTTTCTGTTAGTCTTGACATAGGTGCATTGTGTAAAACTAAATACAAAAAATATAACCAAGTAAAAACAAAACTAGTGTAGCCATTTAAATAACCAAAGCTAGAATAACTTAATGAATTCATAACTAGAGAAACATTGGCATGAGGATAACCAAAATAAAAAAGCAAAAATTCTCACTTTGCCTATATGATAAAAGCATTGTAGGACCTCTAGGAGATGGGTTTACTTCTACATCATGTGGTGGATTTTTCCACCAACTATGTATCATCCCATTGGCTAGACACCTCTAATAGGCCTTAGGATGATGTTTGATGTAATTATCAAATTCATCCTTCAATTATTCCATTACATCAATTTTCACTAGTAGGCTTTTGGTGAACACCGCTAATGTTGTTTGGGCTAAGTGTAAAAGATTGCCATCTTTGATCAATCCTTGATCATTTACCCTATATCTTAGGTAAGTGAAAAACAAAAATTATTATAACTTAATTGCATAGAAAAAGAGAGTTAATAATAAATCAAATTATAATGATTACGCATACCAATTTATATGGTATACAATGCTAGTGGGATCTGGAGAAAACAAACTGCAAGAATTTTGCTAACTATGACAAAAAATGATATGAAAATCATGAGCCCGAAAACTATATTTATAGGCTGGCATATACCCTACTATATCAGATATCTGATAACGCATCTTGGGCTCTGATATCGAGCATCCAATATTCAGGCTTCAATATCAGATATTCAATATTGGAGCTAGTCAAATGATGACTTATTATACCCCCACAATTAAATAAAAACTCATCCTTGAGTGAAGAAGAGGAGGAACAAGTTTCTTACAAAATATTAGGAAGGTATGGTATTATTGAATGACATAAAAACTAAATCATATGAGACAATAGACTCTAAGTACCCAAGTATATGGATATATAATCTTTTACAAAAGTTGGGTATTCATGACAAGAGAAGAGAACACCTTGGGTGAAATTGACATCCATGCCTCTTGGTAGCTAAAGAGTAAGAGAGAAGATCCAATGATCATGAACAGTCCTTGTCATGTGGTACTACTACATCATCCTTTGGTGAAGATAGTTCCAGTTCTAGTTCATGCTTTCCATTGCAATCATAAGAAAATTGCGAATTAGTATGCAATATGTAACACATAGCTAGTAAGTACCTTGTCTTGTCGATGGTTAGGTTGTGATTGTGCTAGATTGATTTCTTTAGTAGTGTTAGTGGGAAGACTGACAAACAGGGTAAAATAGATAAGTGGTTCATTTAAGTTGAAAAATTTCAAATAAGATGAAATGCTTGAGGAGGATATAAGAATTTATAACAATAAAAAGGAAAGTTCACTGGAAAATGTTGTGAAGATATGCATAATTATATGTCATTGACAAGGTAAACAAAAGGATTTGATTGTAAGAGTGTTTAAGGATAACTAACCCAACTAAACGATATGCAAGTGGGTCCTCCACAAAGTAGGCATAGGCCTTTTATTACCCTTGCATAACTTGAAACCAAGGAGTCCATGGACCCCATGAATGATTAATGGTTATGGAAGGTTAAGTACAAAAGCCCAAAAGAAACCACCTAAGAATTTCAACACATTAAACTAGGACATCAAACAAGAACATGAAACCAGTAGTGACGTGAGACATGAAAAGCATAGATGGATGAGAGAGAGAGTGGAATGGAGTTCCTAATTAAGGTTACATGACGTCCCTTGTGAATTTTATGGTTAAATGACTTGATAAGATCCATCCTTAGTACAGATCAAAACGAACTATGTTTAGTGACTTCACATCACCATTCTAAGACCAATCCATCCCCCTAAGACACAAGAGTTCTTTCACAAAAAAACCACCATTTCTTATTAAAGAGAAGTAGAAAGTGAGGGAGGGCCTTATTTAGAGGGGACCTTTAGGCATGGGTAACATGTCTTTCTAGTCCCATAACCAATGCTTGTAGCTCATTTATTTTGTTTAAGGGGTGTGCTTTGAATTTCCATCATTTTTTTTGAAATGGTAACCACACCATGCAAAGACTTATTTGTTTATTGTGTTTAAGGGATGTGCTTTGAATTCCCATCATTTTTTTATGAGAACCACACCATGCAAAGACTTATTCAACTTCCTTTATTAGTCGACATGGAATACTAAGAAATCCATGAAAACACACTTGCACCTAAGCAAGTAGAAAAGTACAAAGAATATCAAATTCCTTTGAAGTCACACCCTATTCAAACCTTTGAATCCTTTCCAATTCCAAAAACTACCAAACTCACAAATACGTTATAGTTTTGTTAATGAAAAAGGGATTGCACATTTCTAGAATAAGAAAAACCATAGACTTTGTGGATGGGTGGATGTTGTGGACTCACTATTTGTTGCATGAAAAGAAACCATGTCCTTATTATCATTAACAAAATTCAATGCTAAAATATAGACACCAACAATCAAATAACAACATAGTACAAACCACCATCAAGCAACAAATTACCACTGTGCCTAGCACTTATTAATAAAAAGTTAGAAAATCATACCAAAATAAAAGAAAGTGTAAAATATTAAAGAAATAAAAAATGTACTAATGATGATGTAAAACAAAAATTAGAAAAGATTAATAACATGAAAACAAGAATATGTAAAATAAAAAATGTGTAAAACAAAAAGTTGCAAAATAAACATGTGTAAAATAAAAATGGTGAAAAATTGAGCTGCTTATATCGTTAGCATGATGAAAAAAGGAGATCCAAAATATCGAGCATGGTTGTTCATCCAATGAGGCATTTGCTGGCTTGTGCTCATGGAAAGGTTTGACTTATTGTATGTTGACTAGCTATTTCTAATCTGGGCTTTTAGGTTTGTAGATTAGCATGGCCCCTAAAGGAAAAGTTTCATAAATTATATAAGGTCCATCCCACAATATTTAGAACTTATTTTTTTCAAGTACATGTGTGGGATTCCATTAGAGAACCTTATTTAGCAATTGAAATCTGACTTTCCTGATTTTAAGGTCATGACACTTTTTGTCGAATGCCTTGTGCAACTTATTAGATCATACGACCACCAATCAATTTTTTTCTAGCAAGTGGAGATTCATGAATATTTTTTTATGCTAGACTTAAGTTAAGGTCATGGTCATAGGCTATTGAAAGTGTACAAAGTTTAGATTGAATAGTAAGTGTTTGTAATTTTTCGTACATAAGCTTATAGGAAGAGTAGCCTATAGGAAGTTTCCATGTTGAGTGGTAGGCCCAAAGGGCATTGTTGAGTTTTGTGCTCTAATATTTTCTATATTTACTAACAGTTCTTATTAGAATCCTTATGATTTCCCTATTGGTAACCCCACCTTGACCATTGTCTTGGGGGTGGTAGGGTGCTATAAGTTTATGTTCAACCCTTAAGTGTTGCATAAGCTTCCGAAAGGTAGTGCCTATACAGTGAGTTCCATTATTAGAAATTAATGCATAGGCACATCAAACCTATTTACAATGTTTTTTTGTACAAACTAAGTAGCAATAGAAGATGTATAGCTTGTGATGGTTGCTACCTCTACCCATTTTCTACAATAGTCAACAATGACTATGATGAAGTTAATGCCCTAGATGTCAAAGGGTTCCAGTGGTTGAATCAATTATTGAGGTCTATCCATTCAAGTTGTCATTCCACCATCTCACTAGAATCATTCAAAAGAGTGGACATATTGATGAGCATCCCTAAAGATTATTAGCCAATAGTACCCTACCATTGAGATCTTAATGGCTATGCATCTCCTAGCATAGTGGCCTCTGCAAGGACCTTTAGGAGCATCTTGGAGAATGTGCGGTTGATCAACATCAGGGACACACCAAAAAACTAAGCCATTGACACACACCTTGTAGAGGTGTCCATTGATCTCCATGAAGAATTTTACCTAGTGAAGAAACTATTGTTTCTTTTGGTAGTCTAGCCCTTTTAGCATCTCTTGGATGAGAAGATAGGTGAGAATGCCATCATACCATTTAGGATCATTGGGAAATTGTTTAGTTATAGCCCTAGAAAAGAGGGGTTTGTTAGAAAACATATCAAATAGTGGGCTTTATTTCTCTTTGTTGTCCCATTGTAACTAATATAAGTGATCAGAAATCATATTCTCAATGTCCTTTTGATCTATCATTGTAAGATCGAATTCTTGCAAGATCACCAACCACTATATGACATGGAGGCTTACCATTGGCTTGTTCATTAAGAAGAGAATGGCACTATGATCCATGTGCACAAATACTTTGTATCCAAGCACATAATGTCTAAACATTTCTAAAGAAAAAAACACTACCATCAATTCTTTTTCTATGGTGGTGTAGTTTAGTTATGCATCCATAATGCCTCAGCTAGTGTAGTGGATGTAGTATGGACATTTCTTATCATCCATCTATGTAAGCACAACTTCCAAGGCATAATTTGATGCATCTTTCATAACATAAAATGGTTTAGACTAGTCAAGTGCTTATAGGATTGGAGTTTCTACAAGCTTCTCTTTTAGCTGTTTGAATGCGTATTCACATTCTGCAGTCTAGACAAATGGAGCATCTTTCTTTGTCAATTCTACCAAAGGTTTGCAATTTTAGAGAAATTCTCTGTGAATCATTGGTAGTAGCTAGTATATCCAAGGAATGACCAAACATCTTTGATAGTTTCTGGTTGGTGGGTTATTACTTGAATGACCCTTATTTTTTTGGGCCAACCTCAATTCTTACTTGTGATATTCTATGCCCTAATACAATGCCTTCTTGGACCATCAGATAAATCTTTTACTAGTTGAGCTTGAGGTTTGTCTCAACACATCATTTTAGTACTTGCTCAAGGTAGTCCAAGGGTTACTCAAATATAGCTCCGTTAGTGGAGAAGTAATCAATGAATACTTTCACACCACTACCAATTTTCTATTGAAAAATGCTTAGAACTAACCATTGAAAGGTAGCAGGGGCATTACATAGACCAAAAGACATCTTGCAATATGAAAAAGTCTTTGAAGGACTTGTGAATGTTGTTTTGGCTTGGTATTTAGGTGCAATCTAGATTTGGTTATAACCACTACAACCATCTAGAAAAATATAGTAGCAATGCTTGGATATTGTTTTTAACACCTAATCAACAAATGACAATGAAAAATGGTCCTTGAATGTTGCCATATTCAATAGCCAAAAATCAATGTAGACCTCCCACTTGCCATCTTTCTTGGGAACAATAATGAGTGGACTAATCCACTCACTATCTACAATGGGATAAATGAACTCTAACTTGAAGAGTTGTTTAATTTCCTCTTTGATGATTTGCTTGAGTTTATGGTTCAAGAGTCTCTATGGTTGTCTCTTTGGCTTCATAGCTAGATCAGTATAGATGTGATGCTAGAATATCCTAGGATCAATCCCTATGAGTTTAGAATATGACCAAACAAAAGCTATTGAACATTTTTCAACCATAGTCAATAGCATATTTTTCTATTCTATAGCAATATTTGCATTGATTATGACTAGCTTTCCATTTTTTAAGAACACATATTCCATCTTGGCCAGTAGAGGTTTTAGTTCAAGGGTCTCTTACTTGAAATTTTTAAGAATTTGTAACTCTTTCCAATAGGTATCATCATTTGCAATATTAGAGAGTTGATGATAAACTTTCTCTAGTTCACTCATGCCTATGACATATACACATGTCAAGCTCTTAATTGGTTCCATGCAAAGTGTGTTACTCTCAAAATCAATGGTCAACCATTGGGTGCCCTTCTATTTTATGGCTACTACATATAGATACCTTTGAATTTCTACTTCTAGTACACACTGTTTGCATATAGAGATAAATGCTCATTTTACTACCCAGAGTTTCTTTACACAATAACACTCTATATCACTGTACGTGATGCATAGAACTTACTTCTCCTTGATCTTTCCAAATGCATTTTCTTTGGATATTTCCAAGGATAGATCTTTGATGTCTATTCTTGCATTAATGGTGCTTAGCCATTGCTTTCCCATGATGATTGGAAAGTCCCCTTTTTAGTTCTCCACTTTAATCACTAAGAAATCAGTAGGATAAGACCACCCACAAATAGTGGTCAAAATGTCTTCTACCAATCCGAATGGAACAATGATGTATTGGTCTATCAATTCTAATCTAATATTACTCTTTTTTAAAGAAGGTATGNGAAAGGTCTTTTCTTTGATCTAGTATCTAAACCACTTTGTTGATGAACTGGATGTAGATTAATGGCCCTATTAGCATTACATTATTATAGTTAAGTTGGGAGTCCACTATACATAGGTGGAGCAAGTGGTAGTTGTGTGGCTAGAGGAGGAAGAAGTGCAAGAACAGGAGAAGGATAAAGGTAAAAGGTGGTATCCCTTCTTGTATGTGGAGAATGAATTCAATAATATTCAAAAGGATGGTCGTAAGATTGGAAAGTAGAAACATGATTGGAGGAGTAATGTGGAGATAGGGATTGCCAAATATAGTACCCATAGAGATCAGGTTGTTGGTAAGGGTATTGCTGCCTTGGTGGTTACAATGTCCATGACTATGGTTGCTACCACTATTGATATTTCTCATATGGTTGCAGTGAAGTTCTACTCGGATGATATTTTTGTTGCTAGTGGAACTACCTAGAATTTCCCTTAGGATAAGACAATCTTTTGGATGTTTTCCTTTGTGTTATTCATGGATTCAAAGCATAAACCCTAGACTTCTATAAGTGTGACACTATGGGAAAACATCCCTTAGGATGTTTACACAAGAAAATGTCACACCCACCATCATCATCTAATTCACTTCTTGCAACTTCTTCTATTGCAACAATCTTTCCCTTACCTTTTTGATAAGCACGTTCAACTTCTTTGTGCCTCCTGCACTCACAATCACTACCTCATTATTTAGACTCTTCAATAATTTTTAGAACAACTTGAAATCTATTATCCATGGAGTTCCATAATTGATCAACCTTGGCCATAATTTTAGATTGAAACTTTTGAAGCCGTAAGGCTTTTCAATTAGTCATCTCATCAAGTGCTAATTCTTCCTCACTATCACAAAATCAAACCTCCCTCTTGTGAATGGAAAGATCATGATTATAATCTTCTGCACTTTCTCATTTTTGCAATTCACCTTTATCTTTAGCCACCTACGTGACCAATCTTTGGATATGATAGGCACTTAATTTTGATAGTTTCCCTTGGGCATAAATGCTAATGGTTCTCCTTATTTCAAATCTAAACCCTTCTACAATGTGGCGAAGTTCATCCAATTGAGAATAATCATGGATAGGACATTTATGCATTAAGGAATAGTATCGACCAATGGAGACATCCAATGGTTCATATGTTCCTTGTTTTCATCCTTGGATTTACCTTCTCAAGTTGGAGACTTTAGAGTATGTTTGATATTTATCATTGAACAATTTGAGTATTGTACTCCATCATCTAATAGATTTTGGTTCTAATGAATGATACTATTTTTCTGCTTCTTTAATAAGTGTCCATGGGAACAACTTAAGATTTTTCCATTTATTCTCTATGTTCTACAAGGTACATGCATCTTGGAAAGCTTGGAGATGGTTCTATGAATCTAAGTTATATCCCCCTTCGAACCTAGGGATATTGTTCATATCTAGCCTCTTAATTCGACTATCCTTCACATGCCTTATTAGAACTCATACTACCTTTGTGATGTTTAGCATACTTTGAGTAGCAAGTAAAGGGTCATCAAGGCCTTGATTTTGATACCTTCAGTGACCTCTACTACCCCTTCGTTCATGGTGATGTGCCTCTCTTAAATGTCTATGCCCTTGGTCTTACATTGCTTGATGATCCCTTCAATCATTTTAGTCCCATCGATCACTTTCATCATGATCATGTCCCCTATGGTTGTGATCAGAGCTAGAAGAAGAAGAGGATGATGATAAAGGTGAAGAGGAAGGAGGACTATCATCATCATGGTCCCTGCTACCACCTCTTCGGTGCTCAAAACCATGGTCACAATCTTGTTTCTTGTCTGCATCCCTACCTTGACTTACTTCTTTAGATCCTTCTTTGTCATTGAATCCATTCTTACCAGAACTAGGATTGTAAATCGTGGACTACAAGTTTTGGTTTTAACCTCCTTTACTAAAGTCAAAGAGAGAAATTTCACTAAAGCCTTATAGAATGGTCCTCCATCATATTTTTGGTACAATAGGAGTGGGAGATCATTAAATTCTTTTTCCATCATAGATTCATAACATTGTTCTAACTAGCAATCCCTCAAACTTGTGCCTTAGTGGGACAATAATCCCTAACATCACTATCTTGCACAACATACTCAACATGAAGTTCCTTGAGATCCCATCATATAAGCATTTGTTGGAGCATTTTAGGAATGGATCAATTAGGTAGCAACATGATGTTACCTTCCATGTCACACCATCATAGCTATTCATCCTAATGTAGGATGAAGGTGAAATTTGGTACATACTCATCAGGATGAGCATATACCACTCAGTATTATTGAGGCACTGATGGATGTACTCCATTAGACTTGGGTAAAGAATCGATCGTATGAGGGTAAGACATTTTATGTGAGAAAAAATAAAAATGCATTGTGCTTCTTAAAATTGTTGTAGTAATCTTAAGATGTGATATGACTCTAAGGTTCATTCCAATGATTTAAATAATTTTCACTAGATCCTAAATAATGCACTAAACAACCAAAAAGTCCCCAACAACTATGCCAATGATGAGTAGCGAGGTACCCCTACATCCAACCATAAGAATCACTTAGGCATTCACATGTAGTCTAGTTGAATTCCATGAACCTATAGTTCTCCAGTGCACTAATTCCTCTAGAAAGTGAGTTGGACATTGAGAACATTTGTTTTCTTCCTAGTTCCACTTGTGAAGTACAAGTATATGGTTAAGTGCAAGCACTTAGAAAATATTCTATCTTTAGATAAAAAAAATTGCAATAGTTTCACTAACTATGAAAAAAATTAATATGATAATCATGAACCTAAGTGCTATATTTATAGGCTGGCATATATCTTACAATATTGGATATCCAATAATGTGTCCTAGGCTTCAATATCGGGTATCCAATATCAAGGGTCTAATATTGGATATTCGATATCGAAGCTAGTCAAATGATAACTCATCAATCGTATAAGAGCTTGCTTATTTTTCAATGAATATGATGTCTTCTTGTAGCTATCATGTTTCTAAATCCATCTTGGAACTCATGCAATGGCTAGCTACTAATCATGGAAGATGTCTTCTTCATGCCTGAGACATATTCTTATATTTTTCCTCTATTCTAGGAAGACATGTTTCTAAAATCTTCAATTTGGAAAGACATCTTTGTTTGGTGAAGGATGACTTTCTAAAATTGGCCTATATTCTGGAAAGATGTCTTCGTCTAATGAAATATGTTTACTATTTTGCAAAGAAATATTTGCCTATGCTACCTACTAGAAAGACTTCTTTGGTATGTGAAACATGTCTCTTCTGTAGGAGCCAAAAATGAAACTACTTATTTTTATACTGGGGGTCTCTGGATGCCTCTAGACAAGTCCCCATAGATCTTATTGTTGGCGACCATTTGGGACGCGACTGCCAACGAGTGTCCTCGAACAGGATTTAGGTGCCTGCTGGTCTCTGGCAACACCAAGGCCCAGATACCTCCAAATAAACTCAGTAGTTAATGTGAGTATGTGTGTGT
>MNCI01006787.1:28031-68519 GCA_015680685.1 Gnetum montanum | reverse complement strand
AATTCTTAATCACTATTAATACGTCTTTAGTCTATTGAATTCATTATTTTTTCTACCAATTGTGTTAAAGCTAAAATAAATTTTGCTATGGGTTGATTTTATTTTGTTTATATTCTACATCAAATATGATCTTTCTTTAACTCAATTTATATTTACCAAGTTCAATATCTCAATCTTTCCCTTGGTGCAATCTATCCTAACAAAAAAACTAATAATCTAATGTACTAATTTTCTGATATGCACAACCCACTACCTTCATAAGATAAACTCTCTATACTTGCTAAAATCCTATATAAAACTAACAAACATACAAATAAAATGACAGAAATAACATAGAAGATAGAAATACATAAGATAAAAGAGAAGAAGAAAAAAAGAAAGGACAAAAAGAGAGTACTAATAGCAATAACAATGATAATGCTGAACTAGATTAGATATATATATTATATCTAAGTTAGCCATGAGCATATGATCTTTGATAAATTTTTTGTATCAAGAATGGTTGATAACAAGATTATGCATTAAAAATGGTTTATGAGAAGTTCATATCTTGAGGATAAGTAATGATAAGAGAAGATGCAAGCCACATATGGCACAATCTCCTTCTCCATATCCTTTATTTGAAACTCATTAAAAATTAAAGACAATAGTAATATGACATGAATGAAGATTTTTTTTTCATACTAATCTAGCATCCTTTATTTTAAACTCATGGTCTTAGCAAAAAAATGATTCATTGAAAATTAAAAATAATATCAACATGATGTGAAGTAAGATTTTTTTATATCAACTTTCATGTAAAGTAAGGTACTTTTCAAGACTAAATTTATCATATTTTGTAACACACATGAACAAACCCATGGTCATTATCATGCTAAGCACCCATCATGTATTTTTTAAAATAATACAAAACTGACATAAAATACACATGCATCTTATTATTATTATCTTTATTTTTGATAAGTACTTCATCTAAAATTTGGTGAATAATAATTATGAAATAAATAAAAAATAATAGAAAGGTGGTAGCATATGAAATAACATCCATCACGAGTGCCAAATGTAAGATTCCATGAAAATAAAGTACTAATGATGTAGTAAGACCTTTGTAGGTTACAATAATAATAATTCTAATAACAACTCTTGATATGAGTGGATATTAATCAATAATAATGAAGTGCTAATGCAGCCTTATCAAAGGTGCAATCATGACACATAATCTTACAAGCTCATGAAAAAGTAACAAAACATAAAAAGAGAAAAAAGTACTAATGGTAAGGATAGTGACAATGTTGAATTAGATTAGATATATATATATATATATATATATTATCTAAGATAGTCAAATGTAAGTTTGCATTCAAAAAATCACAAAGAAATTTTGGGTAAAATAAAAGGAAAAAAACCATCCAACATGAAACATGGTGATGGAGTGATGAAGTATAACATGTTATCCAAAAAAAGAAAAAATCCTTTAACAAATAACAATAATGAAGAAACCAAAAATATAGGTTGTTATATAAAATGAAAAAATGGGAGGCAATAGTAGTAGTAGGCAAAACCAAACATAAATTTTTGAATAACTTTAGAAGAAATTAAAAATAGAGGAAGGAGAAAAGTCATCATCATCATAGCCTTATTCCAATAAAATAGGATTCACTACATTAGTTCTTTTTTTATCATTCCCCTTTATGAAGAACTAGATCCTTATTTATTTATAGTTTCTTTGAACCATATTTTATCATTTTTCCCCATATCTTCTTTGGCTTTCCTTTCAATAGCTTTTTTGGAATAGTGACATAGTAACCTTTATTTATAGGTTCATTGTCTAATCTTCTTTGACATTTCAAAAACATCTAAGTTGCCATTCTAGTAGCTTATCTAAAATAGAAGCTACATCAAATCTTTTTCTAATATCTATATTATGTATTTTATCTCTTTTAGTAACATACAACATCCATTGAAGTATTTATATTTCTACCATATTGATTTGTTATTCATGTCTCTTTTGTACTACCCAACACTTAACATCATATAAATTACTAGGCCTAATTGCTATTTTATAAAATTTTTCCTTTAATTTTATCAATATTTTTTTATATGTAGAAAACCTCTAACCTGTCTCCATTTTGACCATCTTCCCTCAATTCTATTTTTGATATCTTTATCAATTTCACCATTTGATTGGAGAAATGGTCCTAAGTAGCAAAACTATTTGTAGTGAGTGACTTTTTAACCTTGAATTTTCACTTCTATTTTACCACTATATATGCTATTATTAAAAATATATGACATATATTCTATCTTACTTTTGCTAATTTTTAAGCCTTTTGACTCTAAAGCATGTCTCCACTTCTTCATTTTAGCAGCAATATTTTCTTAAGCTATACTCAACAACATATTATCATTTACAAATAGCATATACTAAGGTATTTCATCTTGTATTATTTTTGTTAATTCATCCATAATAGTGGGAAAAATTAAAAAGGAAGGAGAAATATCTATTCATAAATTGGAAAACATTAAAAATAAGAAATATAATGACATTGATAATGTTAAATGTATCAACCAGGCAGATGGAAGAATTTTTGTAAAAGACAATGAAATTTTGTATAGGTGAAAAATTATTTTCAGAAATTATTAAGTAAAGAATTTCCAAGAGAAGACATCCAAAAATAAGAACCAAATTTTGGTTTGGTTAATGAACTTTCTTTTTAAGGTGAAGATAACCTTATAAAAGATAAAAAATAGAAAAGCTTTTAGGCTAGATAACACTCCTATAAAAGCATAGAAAGCACTGAGGGATAAAGGAGTTTCTTGGCTAATATAATTATATAATAAAATCTTGAAGGATGAAGAAATGTCCAAAAATTGGGGGAAAATAATTGTTGTTCTCATCTAAAAAAATTTAAAAGAGATGTGCAAAATTGTGTAAATTATAGCGGGATTAAGTTATGAAGCCATACTATGAAGCTTTGGGAGAGAGTCATAGAGTAATGTCTTAGACTTAAATGAATAATATTAAAACATAAACTTGAATTTATGCCAAGGAGATCAAATATAGAAGTTGTTTTCTTGATATGTTAATTATTGGAAAAATTTAGAAACCATAAAGAAAATCCACACATGTTCTTCATTAATTTAGAAAAAGTATATGATAGAGTTCCTAGAGATATTATTTGGTGGGCCTTGTAAAGAGTAAACATCCTTGAGAAATATATTAAAGTGATTCAAGACATGTATGAAGGAGTTTCTACGAAAATTCAAATAGCTTATGGAATAATATCTAATTTTTGGATCATTGCAAGTCTACACCAAGGGAGTTAGCATGTACTTATTTATCATTATTATGGATAAATTAATAAAGGAAATACAAGATGAAATCCTTTAGTGTATGTTATTTGTAGATGTTATTGTGTTAAAGGCTTACAAATTAGCAACAATAAAATAATACATATGGAATATAATTTCAATTACAACATAAATAGTAGTGAAATAGAAGAGACAATTCAAGTCCTAAAAGTCCCTCACTATAAATAGTTCTGCTAGTGAGGACCAATCCTCTAATCATATGGTAAAATTGATAAAGATATAAGAAATAAAATTAAGGTAGGATAGTCAAAATAGAGATAGGTTAGTGGTATTCTATGTAATAAAAGAATACAAATAAAATTGAAGGGAAGCTTTTATAGGAGAGCAATTAGGCCTACTATCTTATATTGTTTTTAGTATTGAACAATAAAAAAGATACATAAATAACAACTTAGAGTGGTAGAACTATAAATACTTACATAAGTATTGAATACCACTAGAAGAGAGAAGATAGATAATACATACAGTAGAGAAAGACTTGGTGTGACTTCTATTTTAGATAAGTTATAGGAATGACAACTTAGATGTTTTGGGCATGATGAATCATATTCTGCTTAGGCCTTGATATCATATCCCTGATATTATATCTTATGCTATGTTATCATATATCCAATATCACAAGATGCATGCTTGCCTATAAATACAACAATTGGGTGCATGATTCATACAATTCTTTTTTCAATAGAGTAGCCAAAATCTTGCAATTTTATTCTATAGTATTAGAGAATAGTCAATGAATGTTTGTAGTATGGATCTGAGTCAATTGTATGGCATATTATTTGAGTGGAAATGTACCTAGACACATTCCATGAATCGAAATAAGATAAAAATTGATTCTTATTCATTACAACACTTTGACTTAAATTAAATTTACTTTTAATGTAATTTATATTCCATGTACTTAGTTAATATTTACATTTCCATGCATGTTAATGAATTGGAAAAATGAGAGTGACCAGTGTAGAGCATAAACACATATTCACTTGGTAATCCTAATAGTGTTATTACTTGGTTCACATAGTAACATAGCACTTGGTAATCCCAATAGTGGGTACATGGGTTCATGACATGTACAACAAGCTGGGAACAAACAGTCATTACCCATAGGCTAGTTTAGACTTTATATTTCCATTTTTAATTAGATTATGTAATTAATTTCTCTATTATTATTAGGAGTAACATAAGGCTAGAACAACGTCAACAGTCATATGCCTCACTTTGGACTAGACCATACATGACAAAGCTACCACTAGTCCAAGTGGAAGATAGCAACTTGCAATCAAGGCATAATGATCTAGATGCCACAACTAGTCTCATTCATGGAATTTGATTGAATCATGCATTAACACTTGTGATTTGTATGGTTGGGCATACATGGTACCCACTGCTTATCAAGACATATGCATCAAACAATAAGCTCATAAGAAAAGATTGCTACATCTAGGATAATCATAAAAAAGAAGACCAAAATAGACATGGGAAATATAATTTAAGATGAATTAAATAAATTGAAAATAAAAAAATATTAAGGTCTTCAAAGAGGTGAATAGTGAAAATAAACTTTTGTAGCTAACTCCATTTTGTTGAGGACAATTGATAAGAAAATGGTACATTGAGCATAGTTGATGAGAAAATGGTACCTTGAGGATACTTAATAGGAAAAGAAGATGCACACTACTATGTATCCTTTGTTTTAAACACAAGTTGTCATTCAGAACCTTTTTTCATTAAAAATCAAAAAGAAATAATATCTTTGTTTTAAACTTATGCTCTTACCTAAAACTTTTTCATTCAAAATCGAGGATACCTGCAACATGACATCAACCAAGATTTTTCATACCAAAAGGTATTATTGAAGACTAAATTTATTACATTTGGTGGTACCAATGACCAATTCCATGGCCATTACCATGCCAAGCACCCAACGTGTGTTTTTTAAAACAACACAAACTAACATAAATTACACATACATTTCATTATTATTATCTTTTCTTTGGATAAGCTTTGCATCTAGGCTTTGTTCAACAATGATGACAAGAGATAAAAATAATAACTGGGAGGTAGGTGCACATGGAATGACATCCTTCACGAGTGCCAAATGCAAGATTCTACCCAAGTAAAGAAATAGTTATGTCAGAGGACCTTTGTAGGTTTCAATAATAACAATTTCAAATGTGAGTGGAGTTTGGTTAACAATAATGTAGTGGTAAAGCAAGCCTATCAAAGGTTCACTTATGAGACCTAACCTTACAAGTTTAGGAAGAAGTAACAAAACATGAAAAAAGGGGTACTAATATTTTAAAAAAACATTAATAATAGCAAATTCAAAGTACATCACAAGCTGAATAGTGAATAGACAAAGAATAAGGAGAGAAAAAACTTTCTGTAATAGTATGCTAAAGCAAATGCAAGCTTATAAAAAAGTATACTTATAATACATACCCATATACATAGCTTTTTAACTCAACCATAAATCACCAATTTAAAAATTAGTTATAGGATTAGAAAGTTTGTGAAACCCTAGTTGAGTTGGCATGAATTTTATAATAAACCTTATTTTTAGAAATTAATTAATAGATTTAAGTATCATTTTTCTATCTTTTAAATATAACTCAGCTCAACTTATCGATCTATCATGAATCTTGAAACATGCCAATTAGATATATTTCCCAACTATTTAAACACTACCCTCACAAGCTTATGAAGATTGATTAATAATAATAATCCCAATAATAGATTTAATATAAGTAGGGCTAATCCAGCATGGAATGCTAAACCAAACTTATAAAAGGTGCAACCACAACACTTACCCTCACAAGCTTACAAAAAATTAATTACTATTATAATAATAACAATCCTAATACTAAGCCTTAATATAAGTGTAGTTAGTCAATAATGGGGTGCTAAAGCAAGACTCTAAATGGTGCAACCATGATGCATACTATCACAAGGTTAAGAGGAAGAGAAAAAGGAAGAGTAGAATTAGAGAGAGAGAGAGAGAGAGAGAGAGAGTTATATCAAAAAAAGAAACAAGTGACTATTCATGGATACCTTAAGGAATCTAACATGGTTCTACTTGGTAGCCATATCATCATGAAAAAGGAGTGCTTGGGATTCCTATTTGCAATTTTGCATCAAGTTCTTAACGAAGTTTTGTAACTTAATTTTAATACTTTATCATCAAGGATTTATAAGTGGTAAGACTTGGCCTAAGCTTGGATGTAGCTAATTCTAAGAGGTTAGGCTTTCACCATAGATTAACAAATGATATTCGATTAGTAAATTGGCAACCCTTTTATAAATAGGATCGGAAAGAGTCAATGTAAAAATTAGATTAAAATCATAAATATTATCAGAAGAGAGAGCAGTTATATTCATACTACATAACATAGCAAGGTGGTTTTGTTTTATTTTTATAAATGCATTTCTTATTATAAATTCTTATAATAACTTATAAGAAATTTATAAGTATTATAGCAAAGTGAATTTCATGAGTACTTAAGAATTTTTGGAGGAGAGAGATGGGTGGGTAGGTTGGAATAAAAACTAATTATTATATAATCCTAAGATATATGGCCAAAATAAACCATCATAATACTTTTGTTAAACATAATTATATATTAGATCAAAATCTAACTCTTAACTTGTAAACCACAAGGCACATACACTAACAACTAAGCAATACCTCATTGACAAAATTTATGAATAATGAAGGTGAACATTGGAGAGATAAATTTTATGATATGAGAAGTGAAAAAGATATATTATGATTTTTAACTAAACAATAAGCTAACCTATATGTATGTATGTATGTATATGTATATGTATGTATGTATAAGTATAAATTTAAGATTGAAACATTTTTAAAGTTATAACTAGGTTTAATATCATAGAAAGTTAAATAATTGATTATAAGGATTTTTATTTAATTAATACTTGTAAAAAAAATTTCAAAACTCAAAACCTTCCTCAATGTGGTGGCAACCCCACCCTTAACCAATGCTCAATTTTTATGCTTGTAAGTTAGAGTGGAAAAAAAAATTTCAAAGAATATAAGATACTTTATTGGTAACTTTTGAGATGTTTAAAAATAATTGAAATTATTTTAATGAAAAATTTTTGAAGATGTACTAGCATGAGAATTCTATTAAAAAATTGAAACTTTAAAACAATGTGAGGAAGTAATACCCTATTCCATCTTCTTGGAATTGTTAGATGGGTCCCACCACTTTAAAAAATGCTAATGACAAATTCATTGAAAATTTTTTAAGCTATTTCTATTACCTCAATGGTAAAGGTAGTTTATACATGGATGATGATCTTAAGTTCAATTCTAGTTTATCAATCCATTAAATTTTTTCCATTTTCTATTTAATTTCCATTCATTTCATTAATTTGTTCTTTAGTTTTTTCTCTTTAGTTTCATTCTATCTAATTTTTTGTGTACTTTTTTCTACTCTTTTATTTCATTATTACTAGTTTCTCTTTCATATTTTCCTTTACGTTCAACTAATCCATTAATTTTTTAAATTTTTTTCCCTTAGGTTACATTATTTTTAATTTCATATACCTCTTTATCTACAATTGTTTATTTTGTTTTTATTAATTTCTCCTACATTTTTTCCTTAGGTTCATCCATTATTTTTTATTTTATTTGCATATTTATTTTTTTTAATTTCATTTTTAATAATCAATTATTTTATCTATTTTTTATTAGTTTTCTATTAGTTGGCTAAGAGTTGTAGGCATTAGGCCTACTCTTGAGTTTTGTGAGATCTCACACTCTTTTGAAATACTACCCTCCTCTCACCCCTATAAGATCTACCCCCTATACTTGCTATCCACTATATGAAAATGTCATATTGTTATTTTGATTAGTTTACAACCATAGGTTTCTTTAGATATATTTAGACAATATGGAGAAAGGAGATTTCAATTTCTTTATTGTTTTCTAGGTATTACCATTAAGAAAAATGATCTAAAGATGGATAATATTAATGTCTTTTAAAATGTAGAGACTATGAAGGATTTCAAAACTTTTGATTTTGTTTTACCTAATGATTTATAAGAATCTTTATCAAAAATATCATTTTTCAACATATATTTTTTTGTAGATTATTAAGTTTGTTTGCCTAAATAAGGGTTTTGCATCAATGATATAGGCTATCCCTAAAAGTTATAGAATTAATGTTTTGCATATTTGCTATTTTTCTAAATGTTTTTCTTTTACTTATTAAAGTGGTCAATTTTGAAATAGTTAAGAAATCATTGGGTCATAAAGTTTTTATGAATTAGTGAAATACTTTTATTACTTAGGAATGAAAAGTGGATTTTCACCCCTATTCTTCTGAGGATTCTAAAATTCTTTACTAACCTAAATTAGAAAATCTTCCTTTTATTTTCTTAAGTATTGAAAGAGAAATTGTTGGTAACATTAGCACAATCCTGAAAATAGAGTTAAAACATTACTAGATGATGTGTAGTGCATATGTCATTTTATAAAAATTAATTTACAGTAAAGTAAGATTGAATTAAAAATCAAGGTCAATAATCAATATTTTTTCAAGAAATTTATATGTTATAATTTGTAAGAATATTACACCTATTGTTATCATGAAGGCCAAGTTATTAGAATCTATCCTATTTTCAATAAAAAAGTTGTTCATGAGGAAATGAAAAAATAGTTTTTAGAAAAGATAAATAACACTACTTTTTAGCAAGCATAGATGAACTCTTCTTTAAGAAGCTCTCACCCTTTTACTAGTCCTTTTAAATTTGAAGATGTTGGTAAACTCAAAAGCTATCATGATTATCCAAAGCAATCTTTGTGGTTTAGGTATGAATAAGTAGAAACACTAAGACATATTTAACTTCAAAAACATGCATGCATGATCAATTGCAAATGCAAGAAAAATTTCCTTTAGAAAAAATGATTTTTTAGCAATGATAATCACTAAAAGCCTTAATGCACATGGATTTTACTTAGTATAATACAAAATGAAGAGGACGGATCCTAGGTTCAATTATAATAGGAATGCTAATCTAATACATCATTATGTTTTTCTTATTATCACTAAATGTATCATGTTCACTATATGACTTCAAAGTACATATAGTCATTAATAAACATTTGATAAACATGTTTGACTCCTATGACTTTAATGTATCATAACTTCCATACCATAACTTTGTTTTCCAATTCATCTAAACATGTACCTTTCTAACAAATTTATGTAGAAATAATCTATTCAAACTTATGACTCAAATCTTGTAATCTTCTTTAAAAAGGAAAAAAATAAAATATATTAAATTCATAACTACATCAAATTAACACTCTAAGCATAATTATGAAGCATCTTCCTTAGGGTGTGTCAATGGGATGTCGTCGATGTGATCCCTTCGATGTGGTTACGTTGAGGCGTGGTTTGATGGATTGACATGATCTCATTGATGCAATGTCTTGTCTTGACTATAAATACATGCTCACCAGTTGCATTTATAGCATTTATTAATTAGTAGTATAGTGAAGTTCTTGTATTTTGTTCTTTCAAGAGTTAGAATATTTTCTAAGTACCTACAATAGGAGTGAGAAGTGTATGGATCTTTATTCAAGCACTGATGTACTTGAGCACCTCGAAGTGATCAACAATAAAGACAAGCTTTCTCCATAAACCTTGCAACACTTAGACTTAGGTTAATTTTTACTTAATGCATTTTACTTCAATGAATTTAATCAATTAATTAATTTCACATAATTAAAGCACATAAGTACGACCACCTCAAGCATATGCCTAACACTTGGTAATCTCAGTAGCACTTCTTAATGCTTGGTATTTGATGGGCTTTTAATTTTGATGGGAAGACATATGCCTAATACGAACTACGACCTAAGGTAGTTCGCTGTCTTCCCATCTAGACTAGTTTTGCATATGTCACGTATGGTTTAGTCTAGATGAGGTGTATGATGTGTTCTAATTCTAATGCTACTCCTGATGGTAGTGGAAAATAATATTAACTAATTCTAAGCTAAGAGGAAAAGGGTAAGAAAATCTAATCTAGCCTAAGTGCGACGAGCAACCGATTCCTTGATCAACCATACACATCTTGGACTTCGTGCATGACTGCCACTGGGACTACCAAGCATAGGCCTAGGTACGCCACTGGGATTACCAAGCGCAGACCCCAAATACGCCACTGGGTTACCAAGCGTAGATCCCCCTAGCTACACCACTGGGCTACCAAGCAGTCACACTTAAATGCTCGTAATCAAGTCGTACTCGTTCCGCTTCTAGGAGTTTAAGGGTGAGAAACTAATCGCGATGAGTAACCGATTCCTTAACTAGCCGTACACACCCGTAGATGCTCGTAGTTAAGTCGTACTCACACCGCGCTATGAAAGCAATAAATAACATTAAATAAATAACAAATAAATAAACTAAGTGAATGCTGCAATGATGAAGTAATCTCGATCTTTATTGCCGGTCATGTGCGTGTCCAAGTACGGCACACTCGAATAAAGACACCGTACAATCACATTCACCACACTGCTGGCAGACACGGGAAAATTCTAACTCTGGAGGGATCAAACTGCCAGAGCTTCGCTACACTAAAACTGGGATCCCCAAATGAGGGAGAGCCACCTCTTATTTATAGACATGGCGGCGGACTGCGATATCGCGTACGTGATATCACAGGGACGGACGCGATATCGCGTACGCGATATCGCGGGGGATGTGATATCGCGTCGGACACGATATCGTGTGCACGATATCGTGGCCGACGTAGACCGCGTCTCATCACATATGGATATTATGTTTAGCAATCTATTTCCCAAACTAGTTCTGCTTCCTCTACATCAAATCACTACTACCATCCTCTTGAATATCATCAACCTGTAGCATCTCTTGTGGGATTACCATCTCACATCTCTTATACTTCAACACATCCTCACTACTCTTATACTTCCCTCCATCATATGCCATCATTAATAATGTAGGAAGAATTAGCACATGTGTTGTGAACATACATAGAAATGATCATGTTAGTAAATTTTCATAGAAATATAGGAAACATTCCTTCTTTAGGATGGTTCTCACTCATGTGAATAAGATGCATAAATCTACTAGCTCATCAAAACTAGCATGAGATCAATCTGGTGCAAAATCCTTCATTGCCAAAACAATATATCCCAACCCTTCTCAAGAGCCAAAAACTATCACCATCCCAACAAAAAACATAAAAGATAAACCTATCATTGAGGAGAGATAGAACATTCCATGCATTACTAGTAATAACAAAGGATGCAATTATGGGCTAAAGATTTAAAGTGTTCACTCAACTCCTACAATAGCCCACAACAAACATAAGGAACAAGAGTGTGTGAAAAACCAAGTCCAAAAAATAGCCACTAAACCAAAGGACATCTAGTGGCATACAAATGAAAATGCTGCACATTGATTGCATCCAGTTTCATTCATTCATGCTCCACGTTAATTGCATCCAGTTTTAAACTCTTAAAATTTTCTTGAATATTTTTCCTATAAAATATTTTTTTTATGAATTATCTAGTCCTCTTCAAGCATTTCTTCATGTTGTTGGCCTTTTTAAGTCTTTATGGACCCCAATTTTATGCAAAAACTCTTTATTTCTCTTCATATTTTCAAAGAAAAAATTTCATTTTTTAATCACATTAGTGAGATCTCATCGATGCAGCCCCTCATGTCAACGTGATCCCATATATGGGATCCCATCGATGTAGCCATAAGCTTCTATAAATAGAGCATAAAATTTTGAGATTTTTTTCCATTTTCTCTCTAATGGGGAAGGAGTCTTTGTAGTTTTTAGAGTCTAGAACCTTATAGAGCCCATAGCTTTCACATAGCTTGTTCGATTAACCTCATTCTTTGTTTTTGTAGCTACCAGAGGTGAGCTCTACATTATGGGGACCACAAAGCTTAGGTTTTTGATGAAATATTTTTTTCATTTTTTCCAAATCCCACAAGGTTTAGCTAATAAAATATTATTAATATCACTAATTTAAGAAAGGTAAACCTTTCCAATGAACTTTGGTAGACATTAAAATGAAATAATGAAATAATAATATTAAAATAATCAAATTTGCCATTGTTACAACTTCACCAAGTGTAACTAATCCAAGGAGATAAAGTACTCAAATGTTAGAGTTACACAACAAATGCTAATCTTTGATCATGTTGTGATTATAGATGGCACCAAGATTGAAACACCTGTAGGAAGAAGCACCATCCCAATTGAGAAATAAGCAGCCTAGAACTAGGAGAGGATAAGAAGTGGAGCTATCTAAGGAGCAAGCAACTAAGACACATGCAATGGGACCTCTTCTAGAGGACCCCAAAGTTGAATTTGTCCATCAGATTCTAGAAGCTAAAACAGAGCAATCCCATTGGGATGAGACATCTGAACCAAGATCAAACCTTGAGGTCACTTTGACGAAGGCTTGCTTGAGGTAAATCAAGGCCAGGGAAGTTCAAAAAGTAGTTCTTCCTAAACTAAACTTTAGATCTTTTTTGGACTTTTCCCCAGAAGATATCAAAGCTTAACCTCAAACTTCTTCCATATGGCCCATTCTCAGTTCCAACAGAGAATGGTACATTGGAGAAACACATGTCTTCTAGAATAATAGGCAAGGTGATGCCACTATGAAGAATAAGGATATTTCTGTGTCCTACTTAGTGAAGACCATTGCTAAGATGCTTGGGTTATTAGAAACTAGTGCAAGCTTGGAAAAAATTTCAATGCAAGTAGACCTAGAGGTTAAAAAGAAGTGAGTCCAATTGTGCTATAGAGTTCATCATAAGGAGTATAGTGCACTCACAATGGCAAAGCATGCATATTTCAAGATGGAAACCTACCACCTCAATTTGACTATGAGACCCAACTAGGTGATAGCCTTCTCTGCCCATCTATGCATCACTTAAGTGGAAAATTTCTTGTCAAGATCCCACAACTGATCTATCTTGAGATAGAGAAGATATTCAAAGAAAATGAATGTGGGAGGAAGACACTCACTTTCCATGTCTCATATAGAAATTATGAAAAAGGGGAAGAATATCCCAATATTCCAATGATAACATTAGACATGCTTCTACCACCTCTTAGGAAAAAATGATGAAGGATAAACAACCTACCAATATGCTGGAAGAGGAGTAGCCACCACAACCATCCACTCATGAATAATCAACATCGAAGTCCTACACTACCATTTAGCACATGCATGAACTCTATGAGAAACTCCTATAGTAGTAGTATGTAGGATGAAGTCATGGTGAACCCTCTATCTATAGGCCAACATTGAGTCATCTCGATGAGGCGGCATGATCAATCAATGGGATGGAGGGTTCGACACTAATGGTTTCCACTCAAAGAATGCAAGGGCCTACATAATCAAATCCTACCACTCAAGAGGTAATGTTGTCCCTCTCTCAATAACAATAATTTCCAAACATCTCTAAGAATGTCACTACTTTTTTGATGTACTTGAAAGAGGATGAGGGAGAAACATTTTTGGTGATGCAACACTAAGGGTAGGAAATGGTGGAAAAGGTGATCATTGATAAAGTGGCTAATGTACTTAATGTTTCTACAACATCTATACCAGATGTTGCATCACTCAAAGATGTGTAGCTATTCATAGGAGTAGGAAGTGGAAAATTTAGTGTAGCCCAACATGAGAAATTACTGGATTAACTGGTAGGAACCAAGCAATCAATTTTGGACATCTTTGATATCTTAGAAACTATTTTATCAAACTAGTCAGAGTTTCTTGAGGCTAGAGATAAGGTCCTCATTCCCAATGCCCAACTTGAGGAAGCAACAAAGTAGAATCAATGTTTGGTATCTATGGTTGTAGAATTGAAAGCCTCCCTCGCTAATCCTACTATACTCAGCTAGAATGTAGCACGAGATGAAGCTTTTTAATAGCTTCAAATAAAACTTCAAGAGGCCAAGTACATGAAGGAGTCAACAATCTTTAAGTAGTCCTTAGCAGATGTCACTATATATAACATTTAGAAGGACTTGTTGGAGGTTTGCTAGAAGAATGTTAAGCTAACACAGTAGAGCCATCACCTATAAAATGTTGAGATGCAGAAGGATCAAATGGAAAAATTCATCTAACAATAATAGGAGAGACTTGCTAGGGTGAATAATAAATTAAGGAGGTTGGCTATAGAAAATCAAAATCTATTAATGGAGAAGGTGTGTATCCTTTGTCAAAAGTCTATAATTGAAATTACTTCTTGAAAAAAAGGCCCTCAAATTTGAAAGAATCAAGAATCACTACAGGGACCAAGTTAGTTTGCAAAAAGAGATCAATGAAAAAGAAATCACGCTAGTGAAGGAAAATGTGAATGAGGCCATCTAGTAGCTCCAACAAGGAGATGATGTATGGAAACCTATCTATGATGGGCTAAACACATACAAAAATGCTAAAATCTACATCAAGGAGCTACAGATTGAGGAATTGACAGAGTTTATGAAGCTTTCCAACCTTTGTTACTAAAACTTGGCAATGCTAACCACTAGAAGATCGAGATCAAAATTAGAGTAATAAGTGCCTAGCTCGTACCTTCTATATGAGGCTGAGTTCAAGTACCATAAAGACACAAAATAGAAACTAGAAATAGCCAACATTAAACTTGAGGTTCTTGAGATGAAGTTCATAGATCAAAGATCAATAGTGGAGAACTTGACCAAAATAATGAATGACTACTAGGAGTTAAAAAATTTAGTTAGGGCATTTGATATTAAACATAAACAATTCACTACCTAGTTTATCAATGTCAAAGAGTTGTTCCCTACAATGCCATATCCTTGGGATGTTTCCATACTAGCCCACATTGCGAATGTTGCATAGACCATGTATGATTCCAAGAGTAAGGAGGAGAAGATGAAAGCATTGTTAGATGCTTTCTATCTTCCAATAGAAGTTGCAACTACAACTGGATAGCCACAACCATAACCTCAACCACAATAACTATGTGTACTAGAGGCATGAGAAGATCCTTTGAAACCTAAAGAGTCTCTGCCACCTAGGATTGTTTAATTTTTTTCTCATCTTCAAGCTACTAAATGAATTGTGCTATCAATTTTTGTCATGGTGTTCAATTTTGTTATCATGAATACCAATTTTTGTAATCATTGTAAATCTATACACTTGGATACTTAGTGTTAATTTGTGTCAGTTTGTGTGTCTGTAGTTAGTTAATAATCCCATACCTTCTTAAAAATCAAAAATAGGTTTCCATTAAATTATGGGGGTATGATGAAGCATCTATCCTAGGGTGCATCAATGGGATGTTGTCAATGCACATGGTTTGATGCATTGAAGTTACCCCATTAATGCAGTGTCTTGTCTTGCCTATAAATACATGTTCACTAGCCACATTTAAAGAATTCATTCATTTGTAGCATAGTGAAGTTATTGTAGTTTGTTCTTTTGAGAGTTAGAATATTTTCTAAGTGCTCACAGTGAGTGAGAAGTGTACGAATCTTTATTTGAGCACTGATGTACCTAAGCACCTCAATGTGATTGGTAATAAAGACAAGCTTTCTTCATAAACCTTACAGCACTTGGACTTAGCTTAATATTTACTTAATGTATTTATTATTCATGAATTTTACTTAAATAAAATTAATTAACTAATTAATTTTAGATAATTAAAGCATATAAGTATTACTATCTCGAGAATATGCTTAATGCTTGTTATTCCTTATAGCGCTTAGCGCTTGGTAACCTAGTAGCATTGTAATGTGTTTAGGATGTGTATAAAAGATGGGAATGGATGCTTATGTTAGGAATAGTTAAGAATTAATTAGTTATTAGATTAATTAAGCATTTAAATACTTTATTTTTTGTACTTAGGAGATTTAAAAAATAGACATAAAATGATAAAAATCATATGCCTTAGTTACACTTAACCATATACTTTTACTTCACAAGTGAAACTGAGAAGACAATGATCACATCTCTTAAATTCACTACCTAGACCTAGTCTACTTAGAAAGCTAAATCTTATGAAATTCAACTAGATCCCTTAGTGAGTGCTAGTGATTTGTATGGTTGGACGTAGGGATTGCTTGCTACTCATCACATACCTAATGTAATACCCCATGAAAAATGGCCATCTAGTCCATAGGACTTGTCTTACAATCTAATAATCTTTGATGAGTCATCGTTGATTGGACTACATCAATGCAAATGTGTTGATATGATCCCATCAATACATGATTTGATGCCTTGATGCATATGCATCAATGGAGTTTTTGGGCTTGCCTATATAAATGTATGCACCTACCACATTTAAGGCTTTCATTCATTAGTAGTATAGTGGAGCTCTTGCAGTTTGTTCTTTTGAGAGTTAGAATATTTTCTAAGTGCCCACAGTAGGAATTAAGAGGTATATGGATCTTTATTCAAACACTGATGTACCTAGACACTTTAGTGTGAATGAAAATAAAGATGAGCTTCTTGATACAACTTGCATCACTTTGAATTAGCATAATATTTACTTTAATGCACTTACTATTATGTAATTTACTTTTATGAATTTAATTAATTAATTAATTATGTATAATTAATACACATAAGTATGACCATCTCAAGCATACATTAATGCTTGTTAGTCCTAGTAGTTTTTACGCTTGATAACCCAGTAGCATTGCAACATGTTGAGGATGTGTTTGACAGGAGGAAACAAATGCCTATGTTAGGATTAGACTAAGGAATTAGATAGTTCCTATATTAATTAAGCATTTAATTACCTTATTTTCATGCTTAGGAGGAATGAATAAAAATATAAAAGTTATACAAATCATGTGCCTCAATTACAGTTAACCATACCATTGAACCTCACAAGTGGAATTGAGAAGACAACAATCACATCCTTGGATTCACAATCCTAGATAATGCATACTTAGGGAGCTAAAGTCTACAAAATTCAACTAGATTGTTTAGTGAACACTAATGACTTGTGTGGTTTGATGCAGGGATTGCTTGCTACTCATCATTGGTGCTATTAACAAGGACTTTAGTTAGCTACATGTGCTACCTAAGAACTAAGTGAAATTATTCAACAATGTTGTAACAAACCTTAAAGTTAAAATCATTGAAAAAAATAATAATAACAAAAGCACACCATTTTTCCAAGAATTTACATGGCTTCTTTTTACAGGGAAGATTCTCTGCCACTATTCAAGAATAAATCTAGTCAATGATAAGAAGACCTAAAACCACTTGTGCCCCAACAATGCAAAGTGATCTATACTCATCTAGATGAGTATATTCTAGATTTCACCTTCATCCTACAGTAGGATGAAAAACTATAGTGGAGGGACATGGAGGAAAACATTGTGTTACCTCCTGATTGATTAGTTCCTATGATGCTACTCCAAAATCTCATAAGATTGGACATCATAAGGCTCAATGATAAGTACATCATTCAAGATCATGATTACTAATATTATCATCCCATAGAGGCACATAGAAAAAATGATCTGTAGATGGAAGATCACTATGAGGCATAAAAAATGTTTCAAAAACCCCTTGTTCCTTCTGGACTAAAAAGAAAGGGAAAGATCCCTTCTCAAAGGGTTCTCAATACACAAACTCTCATCCTCTTCCCTTTGAGAAAGAGACCCTTAACTAGCATTTATAGTCAACTATAAATAACCCTGGTTTTGGGAAGAATAGTTCCCATGACCGTGGGGCCTCAAAGGAAGGGATTCAAGGCAGGAACAATGATAAGCATACTTATAATAACAAACATGGTGATCATAGAAGGGACCAAGAAAAAAGGAGTAGTAGGCACCATGATGGTGCTAGCCTTTATTTCTCTTCACCTTCATCATCCTCATCATCTTCCTTCTTCAACTTCAACCAAACCCATAGAGGGAGATTGTGATGGAGGTGACTAGTGGAACAAAGATGACTGTAGACCTTGTTGGAACAGTAGAGACTAGGGGCATGGACAGTCAAGGGAGGCTCACCACAAAGAAATAAGGAACAATAGTGGGCATTATAGGCATCATGGCCATCACAAGGGCCATGACTATGATGAGTTTTTTCTTGCTACTAGAAATATTCTAAACATTATTTAGAATGTAAGGATCCAAACAAGGCATGTGAAGAACAACTGAATTAAACAATTGAACTTGAGCAATATTCCTAAGTTCAAAGAAGGATACCATTCTAATTCACAAAATCATATCCAAGCCTTTCAAGATTCATGCTCCTTATAGAATGTTGAGAATGAATGGTAGAAATTAAATCTATTTTCCAAGAAACTCATCAAGGAGGCTAAAAGTTGGTACTAGTCTTTAGAATTAGAATCAATTTGAGGATGGAGTATAATTCTTAAACTCTTCAATGATAAATATTAGATGTACTCCCAAGTGTCTAACCTGAGAAGGAAAATCCAAGGTTGAAAGCAAGGCACACATGAATCCTTGGATGTAGCCATGGGCAGATATTACTCATTATTACACTGATGTTCAGGTCATGGCTATTCTCAAAGGGAGCAATTGTGCCATATCATAAATGGGCTCTGAACAAAAACAAAGAAAACTCTTGGGATCTATGCCCAAGGAAGGCTTTTAGAGCTAATGGTCCATTATATTCAAAGGCTAATTGAGCAGGTGGCCAAAGAAGAAGATGAGTCACAACTAAGATCCTTCCATTTGAAAAATGGAGGTTTGGTTTTATGATAATGAGGAGGCACCACTTGATGAAGTGGTGCAATGAAAAACCTTGCTGATACAAAAATATATTTCTAAAATATTGGCTAAAGTTGAAAAAATGTAGGACTCTTTGGATGAAAAGTTCCAAACTACTCCTAGAATTGTTGAGGAGACCAAAGAGCAAGGTAGTGGTCATGACAGAAGGAGAAAGAGGGAAACTAAACATGTCCACCAAAAGGGTAAGGGCAAAGTTGCTGTAGTGGATGAGGTTGCAGATTCTAAAATAGATGATGAAGGGTGTGACATATTCCAATATGAACATCATAAGATATGTTTCCCAATTGTGTTACACTTGCAAAAATCTAGGGTATATGCATTGAATCCTCATTTGGCAAAATGGCAAACACCCAGGAGGTTTCCTTATCCTTAAGCCAACTATAGGAAGTTCTACTAATAAGCATACTATTCAAGTGGAGAGCCATCTCAATCTTATGAGTAGCACAAATAGTGGAAACATCCACAATCATGGGGGATGCTACCACCAAGGGAGAAATACCGTACCATTAGCCAGATTCATATAGGTACTATGTTTAGCAACCCATTTATCCATGTGACTCTTCTAGTCACTATTCTTTCCAACAACACTAATACCCTATTGAATATTATAGAGCACAATATCCAAGAGCGGAGTCCCCATTTCCCTATTACCCTACTCATCCTTCTATACATGTACCTTCATTCTCAACTCAGTTGCCACCTGCTCCATCTATGTAGGGTAAAATTCTAGCCCAACCATAGTATAGAAATACCACAATGGCTATTAACTTATAACTGGCACCTTAGCCAACTTATTTTGACACTAAGCCTCAAAAATAAGATTTTTTCCAAATCAATAGTCCTACCAAGCCTTCATAGATACCTAAGCCTGCTAACCTTGCTTCTACTTCCTCCTCCATAACATCCTTCAAGATCCCTTCAAACCAAACACCTCTCAAAGTGCATATAGTAATGTTAACCCATGTAGTCATTTATTAGATAAAGGCCAGCCACCTTTCTAGGAAGTGACCTAATCCTAGGAGTTCCCTCATTTACTTGAAAATGATTACAAATGAACCTTGTAAGGCTCTTCTGGATTTAAGTTTTGGTATTAATTTTATTTCACATGAAATATACAAAGCCTATAACATGCCTCCTCTCAAGAAGAGCAACATTCATCTTAAGTTAGTAGATTACTCCATCACTATTTGCTTGGGATTGGTGGAGGATATTGTAACCATTATCTATAGGTGATCATATCATGCTAACTTCCCAGTGATTCACATGGATAACTACAAGTGGGGCTTCCCTATCATCATTAAAAGGACTTGGCTAAGTACAATTGATGCACAATTGGGAATCAGAGACCTCTTCTTGAATATTTCCAAGGAAAATAACTTTGGAAAGATAGAGAGAAAATATGTTCCATGCATTTTTTATAGTACCATAGGGTGCCACTACATGCAAAAATTATGGATAGTTAAAGTACGATACTCATAGCATGCAAGTAGTGTGCAAATGTCATAGAAGTTCAAAGGCGCTAATACGCAGTAGTCATAAAATAGGAGGGCACCTAGTGGCTGATAGCTAAAGCATAAAATAGTTCAACCTTTCACATGGAATAAACTGAAAGCCTTACAAGTGCCTACATTGAAGGCATGGACAAAAATAGAGTAAGTCCATCATCAACTCTCTGATGAACTCGATGAAACTAATTGGGGAGAATTGGAAGTCCCTTAGAACTTCAAACATTAGCCCCTTGAGTTAAAAACTCTACTAGAAAAAATGGAATATGTTTTTCTAAATAATTAAAAGTTAGTAATCATCAATGCCAACCTTGCTCCTATGCAAAAAGAGAAGCTATTGCAGGTAGTCAACAAATGATCAACAACCTTTGCCTAGTCATATCATGAGCTGACTAGAATTGATCCAAGGATATACTAGCATTGAATTTACAAAGATTCCTCCATTAAACCAAAGAGGTAGCTTCAGTGATGATTGAATCCCAAACTCAAGTAGATTGTCAAAGATGAAATTGAAAAACTCCTCAAGGTAAGGTTCATCTATCCCATTGCGGATAATGAGTGGGTTAGCCCACTTTTGATTGTGCCAAAGAAAGGTTGAAAATGAAGGATCTACATTTATTTTAGGCTATTGAACATGGCAACATTTAAGGATCATTTTCCTTTGTCATTTTTGGGCCAAGTGTTGAACACAATTTCTAGGAATTGTTATTACAGCTTTTTGGAGGGTTATAGTGGCTATAACTAAATCCATATAACACTAGAAGATCAAGCCAAACCACATTCATAAGTCCCTAGGAGAATTTTATGTATAGAAAGATGTTGTTCAGCCTATGCAATGCCTTTGCAACATTCCAACACCTTATCCTTAGCATTTTCCAATAGCAAATTATAGTTGAGTGAAGGTCTTCATGGATGACTTTTCCACATATGAGGATACATTTAGGCAAACCCTAGACTATCTTAAGCAAGTGCTAAAAAGGTGTGTAGAGATAAAACTTAGGCTCAATTGATAGAAAAGTCATTTGATGGTCTAGGAAGGCATTGTATTGGGACATAGACTATCACAAAAAGGGATTGAGGTGGACACTAACAAAATAAGAGTCATCCAAGGAATAACCTAATAACCTAAAATTGTCAAAGATCTAAGGACATTCCTTGGTCACATTGGCTATTATTGACACTTCATTGAGAACATCTCTAAGATTGCCAAATCATTGGTGGAGCTAATAAAGAAGGATGTTGCATTTGTCTATATTGAGAAATGCGAGCATGCATTCTATCACCTTAAGTAGAAGCTCATGGAAACTCCAATTCTATGAGCACTTGATTGGTCTAGGCCCTTCCACATTATGAAAGATGCATCCAATTATGACTTAGGAGCCATGCTCACACAATTGGACAATCAAAATATTCCTACTACATTCATTGTATGAGCAAGAGCATTATGGGTTCACAGCTAAACTATAGCACCACTAAGAAAGAACTAATGACAATGGTATATGCCTTGGGGTACAAGATGTTTGTACACATGATATTGTAAGAGTTTGATCTAACCATGATGGGTAGAAAGGAAATTGAGAACATGATTTGTAACCACTTATCTATATTAAAATGGAACAATAAAGAGGAAAGCTCACTTTTAGATCAATTTTCTGATGAACTCCTCTTTGCCAAAGTTGTTACTAAACAAGTGGCCAAGGAAGACACCTAGTATGATGGCATCCTCACCTACCTAGTAACTCAAGATATGCCATAGAAGTGGGACAAGAGGAAGAAACAATAATTTCTTTACCAAGTTAAACACTTCATGGAAATCAATGGACACCTTTATAAGATGTGCACTAATGGGCTTGTTCAATGATGTGTTCTTGATGATGATCAATCATGAATTCTCCAAAATGATCATGAGAGCTCTTATGGGGGCCATTATGTTAAGAAAAGAATAGCCATTAAAATATTCACAGTAGGGTATTACTAGCCAACACCTTTCAAAGATGTCCATCACTTCACCTACTCCTCTGAATGCTACAAATGTGATTGTGGGATAACCGCTCATATGGAGGGATCACAATAGTGGATCTAATCACTAGAGTTCTTAGATATTTAGAGCATTAATTTCATGGGTTCCATCACTTCCATGTCCAATGGGAAGGCATACATCATAGTAGATATTGACTATCCTACCAAATGGGTAGAAGCCACAACTGTCATTGATTACACATCTTCTACGACCACTTAGTTTATACAATAACATATTGTAAATAGGTTTGGGATGCCACATGCACTTATTTCTGATAATGGAACTCACTATATAGGCACCACTTTTCAAAAGCTTAATTAATGCTTAGGCATTGAACATAAGCTAACAACTCCATAATACCCCCAAGACAATGGTCAAGAAATAGTTACTAATAGGGAGATAATGAAAATACTAACAAAAATAATTAGTAAATATAGGAGGGATTGGAGCACCAAACTCAATGATGCCCTTTGGGCCTATCACTCCACTTGAAAAATTTCTATTAGCTACTCTCTCTACAATCTTGTATATGAAAAATTGCCAATGCTTCCAATCCAAATGAAACTTTGTACACTTTCAACTACTTGTGACCTTTGTCTTAATTTAAGCTTGGCATAGAAAGAAATATTATTGAATCTCAATGTACTTGATGAGAACCAACTAGTTATCCTATTATCTAATGAAGTATACAAGGCCTATAATAAATAATGGCATGACCTTAGAATTAAGAAAGTAAAATTTCAATAAGGAGATAAGGTCCTATATTGGAATTCCACACATGTATCACAATGAAGTAAGTTCCAAACATTGTAGGAGGAACTTTATATTATCTATGAAACCTTTCCCTTTGGGATCATGATGATTTACAAACCTGAAACCCCAAACAAAAACTACTAGTCAACATGTAATAACTTAAGCCTTTCCAAAAACCCAAGATAGCCAAGAACAACAACACCTTAATGAATGGACAATCATGCTCAAATTTTTGGATCTCCTTCTTCCAACTCACTCATGGGGGATATGGCCATCCATACTGAAAGAAATTAATGTAACTCCTCAATTTTTACTTTTTTTTACACTACTTTTAGTATGTTTTTCTCTTTCTTGACTATTTTATAAATTTTTCTATATTTTCTCTTATTTGACTTAGATTCTTCTTATATTTTTCTTTTCTTTATTTTATTGTTTCTAGGACTTTGTGTGAATGTAGCTATCAATTGATAGTGGCTTGTACTTTATAATGTTATTTAATTACTAATGATTGGATTCTATCTTTGAATTTTGATGTTGATAAGTAAGACATGGTTTCTTTTCATTATAATATGTAGTGAATCCACATCATCCACTGATAAAGCATCAAAGTGTCATGTCAATAGGCCCCCATTGACAAGCCCCCATCAAGTTGGCCCCATCAACCTGGTGTTGCCCTGTTGATGGGGCCACGTTGACATAGCATTTGCTACATTTATGGGGATCCATTAACGTAGTTCCACAATAACATCTATAAATATGTGCTCACCCATCATGCTTATGGCATTTCTTTTCATATTGGTAGAAAAGCGCTTGTAGTTTTATCATTTGGAAGTTAGAATATTTTTCTAAGTGCCTATAGCAGGAGTTAGTAAGTATACAAATCATTATTTAAGCACTAATGTACCTTAGCACAACAATGTGAAAGAAAATAAATACGAGCCTTTTGATAAACCTTGTAGCACTTGGAAATAGATGAATTATTTATTTATGAATTTAATTTTTTATACAATTTCATTTAATGATTTAAGTAATTAAATAATTAGTTAGGATAAACTAAGCTAGCTTAAGTAGCAATTAATTAAGCACATAAGTATGACCACTTTGAGCATACACTTGGAATCCAAATAATGCTTAATGTTTGGTAACCTAGTAGTGCTAAATGTGTTTAGGATGTGTATGAAAAGTGGAAATAGATGCTTATGTTATAATTAGTTATGTGTGGTTAGTTATTTTAAATTAGCAATTGAATTATTTCATTCCTTCCACCCTTTATTTTAAGCACCCAAAACATAAAACATAAAAATAATAAAAATCACATACCTTCATTATACTTAACCATACCTTTGCATATTATAAGTGTAATTGGGAAGATAATGAACGAATGTTAGGGCAATTTCACTTCCTAGAGACTAGTGTACCAAAAGACATAGAATCCATAGAATTTGACTAGATCACATGTGAACACTTAATAATTTGTATGGTTGAGCATAGGGATACTCACTACTAATCATTAGCATCATTATTGGGAACTCTTTTTGTTTGAAACATGTGCTATCTAGGTATAGTAAAAATATTTAGCATTGTTGGATAAATCCTATGGTAAAAAATTATTTTACAAATAAATATAATAATTTAAGCACACTGATAACTCATTTTAATTGTAGAATGTCTTTTTCTCATAAGAATGATGATACTAAACTAGCAATGCCTCAAGAATGCAAGGTGGCATATACTCATCTAGATGAGTATTTGCTTGACTTCACCTTCATCTTGCATCATGATGAACAGCTACGGTGGTGAAATATGAAGGGCAACATTGTAATGCCTTCTAATCAATCTATGCTCAGGATGTTGCTCCAAGCTCTTAGGAGGTTGGACATCCATGATCTTCAAGAATAGTATGTTGTGCATGACTATGACTATTGAGACTACCATTCCACTAAAACACAATGTTGGAGAGATCAACACCAAGAGAAGCAGCATGAGGCTATGAAGCGGAAATGGTTCACCAATCCTTTGTTCTTGCTCAATCAAAATAATAGTGAGGATCCTTGCTTTAGAGGAATAAATAAGACGATTATCCATCCCTTGATATTGGTGATGGGGGCTTGAACCTGAAGCAATAGTCCACTATCAACAATCTAGGTTTAGGCAAAAGTGGGATTCCAAGCAAGGGCTCAAGCAAGCATCAGGATGACAAAAAAGCTAATGAATGTGGCCATGACAAGTGTAGAGGAAGTGGTAGATACCATGGTGGTGGGAATCATTCTCTCTCTTCATCCTCTTCATCTACATCTTCTTCTTCCTCTTTTGGTTATGATAGACATCTCAAAAAGGACAATTATAATGAAGGTGAATAGCTAGACAACAATGATAATCATAGAGATTGTCATGAAAAAAGGGATAGCAAAGGACATCATACACATCATCAAAATAATGATGATGATGAGCCTTTAATGACAACTTGGAGTATTATAAGTATCACAAAATTAGTGAAAATTCCAACCAATCATGTGAAAGATAGTTGAATCAAGTAACTTGACATGAAAAATATCACCCAATTTGAGGGGAAATATAACTCTAATCTACAAACACATCTTCAAGCCTTTCAAGATGCTTGTGCGTTACAAAATATTGAAAGTGATTAGTAGAAATTAAAGCTATTTCCCAGGACACTCATCAATGAAGTTGAAAGCTAGTATTGATCCTTGGAGTTGGAATCCATGAGCAAGTGGAGTACAATGCTAGAGTTGTTTAATGATAAATACCAGATGTACTCTTGAGTGTCTAATATGAGAAGTTAGATCTAAAGATGGAAGGAAGGAACACATGAAACCTTAGACGTTGCCATGGGTAGATACTATTCTCTCATACAATAATGCCCTCGCCATGGTTATTCTTAGTAGGAACAACTTTGCCACATCATAGATGGACTTAGATTAGAAATGAGATGAACTGTAGGGATTTATGCCCAAGGAAGACTATCAAAACTTAGAGCCCAACAGATCCAAAGGCTAATAGAGAAAGTAGAAGAAGAAGAAGCAGAGATGAGGAAACAAGAAATTCACAAGGAATATAATAGGGATCCTTCCATTAGAAAAAGGGAGGTTCAATTTTGTGACAATGAGGAGGAGGCACCACCTGATGAGGTGGAAAATAGAAAGACCTTGTAAACCCAAAATCTATGTCTAAAATTTTAGCCAAGGTAGATAAAATGTGGGATTCATTGGATAAAAAATCTCTTCTAAAGATCATAGAAGAATCAAGAAAGTAGAGTAGTCATCATAACCACAAAGGTAGAAAGAAGCTAAACGTGCCTACCAAAGAGGTAAGGGAAAGCATGTAATAGTAGAAGAAGTTATGGATATAGAATCAGATGATGATGGTGGATGTGACATCTACCAATATGAACATATTAAAGGATTTTGTCCTATCATGTCACACTTGCAGAAGTCTGGAGTGTACATGTTGAATCCCAGACTAGCAAGAAGGCAAGCACCCAAAAGATTGTCTTATCCTCAAGGCAGTCCAAGGAAGCACCACCAGCAACAACATGCTTATTATCCAAGTAGAGCTCCACCACAGCCATATGAGCAATACCAATAATGGAAACACCCATAATTATGGGGTATGTCACCACTAAGACAACAATATCCTTACAAGTAGCTAGATCCATATGGGTACTATGTTTAGCAACCAATGTCTCCATGTGACTCTTCTAGTCACATTTATTTTTAGCATTAGTACTACTATCTAGAATATCACAGAACTCAATCTCCATCTACTAGAGGGGAAACCCCATATTTCTATAATCCTTCTCATCCTTTAGCAAATGCTTCCCCACCCTCCACCAAATTACCTCCTACTTCATCTATGTAGAAAAAAATTCCATAATAGCCATAACAACTTAATGCTACTAGGGCCGTCAACTTACAGCTAGCTTTCTAGCCAAATGGCTTAGAATCCAAATCCCAAAAATGATCATTTTTTTTATTCAACAGTCCTCTCAATTCCTCATAGACTAATGCAGCTAGCTTCCTTGTCTCTCCATCATCCTCTACATCAAATCCTTTTAAGAGCCCTTCAAACCAAATGCCTTCTAAGATCTATATTGTCATGTTAACTTACATTGTATCTAATTAGATCAAGTCTATAAACCTTCCTAAGTAAAGATCTAATCCTAGAAGTCCTCTCATCTACTTGTAGATTGTTAGACATAAGCCATGCAAGGCTCTTCTTGATTCAAGTCCTAGTGTTAATCTAATTTCCCATGACGTGTACAAAGCATGGAACCTATCACCTCTAAAGAAGAGCAATATCCATCTAGGATTGGTAGACCAATCAATCACTATTCCTTTAGGACTTGTGAAGGACATTATGACCACTATTTGTGGGTGGTTCTATCTTGTCAATTTTCTATTAATCAAGGTTGAAAACTACAAGGGAGACTTTCCAATTATTATGGAAAGGGTATGGTTGAGCACTATTGATGTGTGAATCAGCATCAGAGATCTTTCCTTAGAAATTTTCAAGGAGAATAAATTTAAAAAGATCTAGAAGAAGAGAGTTCCATGCATAATGTATAGTGATATTAGGTGCAACTGTGTGCAATTCATCAAAACATGTTGTAACAACCGAAAATGTCCATGGCTAGAATCACCAAGGGATTAATGGATGCACAAACTTAACCCCGCCTCTATGTGATGGCCTTGCTGGAAATGGAGGTGAAGCATTCTAAACAGTCTTGTCAATTGAATAGAAACTTTTCTAGTTGCAATTAGGGTGGTGGATGTAACTGGAGGGTGGTGTGGTTAGCCAAAATGTAAACGCAAGTGATGTAAAACGGTACTAAGTGTCAAAGCAATGCTTTACGATGCTAAGTGTAGAGCATAGCCATAGAATGGGGGTGAGATTAGCCAAGGGTTTTCACTAAAATGAGGGTGTCAACTTGCAGAGACTACCACATGAGCATAGTACAGTGTGACGATGCATAAAAAATGCAAAAATATGCAAGAAAATGCTAGAAATAGGAGAGAGAAATGGAACGCCACCCCAAATGGGAGTGTAGTTAACTCCAAAAGGGTCTTAGAAGGTATATAGTGTATAACAAGCATACTGGAAGCATAGTCATAGTCTTAGTGGTGTTAGGTTTTGAAGTTTGGTATTCATTGTGATGAATCATGCCTACCAAGTTGGCCACTGTGGTGTACCATGTAGTGTTTTGTAGGGCTACAATGGGACTGTGGTGTACCGTGTGGTGTAGGGTTGCAATGGAACTACAATGTCCTATGCGATGTAGGGCTGCCTCTCTATCAATGTGGTGTGCTCTGGGTCTCATTTTTCTATGGAGCTAAGTGTCAAGATGTCAAAATACCAAATGCCAAATGAAAGTGCCAACTACCAACTTGATGAAAATGAAATCCCTCCAACCCCTAAAACATTGGGACATAGGTTATTTATAGGGCTAAGATTAGCCCAAATTGCAGATTGGACGCCACGTGGTAGTGCGATAGGTGGGACTATGAGAAAAATTCAAAAACTTTTCTAAGTCCAGAGGTGATTAGAAAAAGTTCAAAGAATTTTCTAACTATAGTTGCTACGCTCACCCCATGTTATGCATGGGACACGAGATGCTCCGTGGGGACAAGGTGTAGCATGGATACTTAGAAGAATCATGTAAAAATTGTAGTCCTTATTCTTGCTATGCTAGCTATGCTCTGGAGCATAGCAGGAGGGGTAGCCTCAAGACTTAGAAAATTTGCTAAATGCCTCTTCCATGCTGAACTATCTTGACAGCTTTTGACTTGACACTTAGGCAAAACTAGCCACTAAGATGTTGGATGCACTCTAGAGTGTAGTAGGGGCAATGGGGGTGTAGCACAACACTTAGAAAAGTTTTCAAAACTAGCCATTTATGTGTTGGCTATGCTTGCACTCTAGAGCATAGCAGAGAATAACATCTATAGTGCTAGAGTGTAACAACTACAGTGTCAAGTGTAATAGCTATAGTGCCAGAGCATAATAGCTACAATGTCGAGTGTATAGTGCCATAGCAAAATAGCTACAATGCCAAAGCATAACAGCTACAATGCTAGGCATAGCACAACACTTAGAAAAATTTCTATAGCTTGTGTCATCATTTTGACACTTAGCCAAAATTGTAGAAAATTGGCCATTGAAGCTGACTACGTTCAACACTTAGAAAAATTTGGGCAAAGTACCACCATTTTGACACTTAGCCAAATTTGTAGTTAAGATGCCAAGACCTAAAATTTTGTGATGTTTCACATGCAAATAATGTGTAGATGAATTTGAAATTCAAAGATTCTTGTACATAGTAGCCAAAAAATAGGAGGGCATCCATTAATTGATAGCTAATGTTGGAAGTGGACACTTTGCAAGGAATCTACTGAGAGTTTGACATGTGCCTATATTGAAAGTATGGATAAACTAGAGAAAGTTCATCACCAACTATTTGATAATGCAAATGATGATATCTATTTGAAAGAGCTGGAAATCCCCAAAATGTTTTTAAAAAATCCCTTAGAGTTGAAAAATCTACCTACTAGCACGGAGTATGCATTTTTGACAAATGGTAAGCCAATAATAATCAATGTCAATATTTCTCCTAAATAGAAACAAATGCTATTGAAGGTGGTCAAAAAATGGCCAACAAACTCTACTTAGTCATATCCTAAACTCATAAGGATTGATGTTAGGATATTGCCAGCATCATATCTACACTAATCTAGCCATGAAGCTAAAGAGATAGTTATAGTGATGGTTGAGCCCCAAATTAAAGTACATCATCAAAGAGGAAATTGAAAAAATCCTCAATATGGGGTTTATCTATCCCATTGAAGATAGTGAGTGGGTTAGTCTACTTGTGATTATGCCAAAGAAAGGTGGCAAGTGAATGGTATACATTAACTTTTGTCTATCGAATATGGCAACATTCAAAGATTACTTTCTATTTTCATTTCTGGATCAAGTGTTAGACATTATATATGGGCATTACTAATATACTTTTCTAGATGGTTATAGTGGCTATAACCAAATCCAGATCATACCAAAAGACTAGGCTAAAACAACATTCACGAGTCCTTGGAGGATCTTTGCATATTGCAAGATTCCTTTTGGTCTATGTAATGATCCTACCACTTTCCAATGCCTACTCCTGAGCATTTTTTAGTAACAAATTGGTTGCAAAGTGAAATTCTTCATGGATGACTTCTCCAATTATGGCACTACATTTGAGAAAGCCTTGGATCACCTTAAGTAAGTACTTAAAAGATGTGTAAAAATAAATTTGTAGCTCAATTGGCAAAAGAGCCATTCCATGGTTCAAGAAGGCATTATACTAGGGCATAGAATTTCTTAGGAAGTGATTGAGGTGGATTATTTTAAGATAAGAATCATTCAAGGAATAACTCACCAACCAAAAACTATTAAATATGTTTGGTCATTCCTTAGACACACTAGCTACTATGGACGATTCATAGAGAATTTCTCTAAGATCGCAAAACTATTAGTCAAGATAACAAAGAAGGATGCTCCATTCAACTAGATCAAGAAATGCGTAAAGGTATTATTGAGCCTCAAGAAAAAGCTCATAGAGACTCCAATTCTATGAGCACTTGACTAGTCCAGACCATTTCATATCATGATAGATGTATCAAATTATGCCTTGGGAGCCATGCTTGCACAATTGGATGATAAGAAATATCCATATTATATCTATTACACAAGTTGAAGCATTGTAGATGCATAGTTGAATTATACCACATCAGAGAAGGAACTAATGGTGGTGGTGTATGCTCTAGAGAAGTTTAGGAAATATGTGCTTGGATATAAAGTGTTTGTGCACACTATTCACAATGTCATTCACTTCCTCATGAATAAGCCAATGGTGAACTCTCATGTCATATAGTGGCTTGTGATCTTGCAAGAATTTGATCTCATGATGGTAGATTGAACGGGGATAGAAAATGTGGTCATTGACCATCTCTCTTGGTTAGGATGGGATGACAAAAAAAGGAGAGTCTAAACTTTGATTAATTCCCAAATAAAGTCCTCTTTGCTAGTGCAATTAATGAATAGATACCTATAAATTCCAAATGGCATGATGGCATTCTCACTTATTTCCTCACTCAAGAGATGCCAAAAGATTTGGACTACAAAAAGAAACAACAATTTCTTCATTAGGCCTAATGCTTCATGGAAACCATTGGACATCTTTACAAGGTGTGCATTGATGGCCTGGTTTGTTGGTGTGTACTTGATGTTCACCAACTGTGCATTCTACAAGATGCTCATGAGGGACCTTGTCAAGGCCACTATGCCGAGAGATGCATGGCCATTAAGATCCTAATGATAGGATACTATTAGCCCACCATTTTCAGGGATCCCCACTAGTTTTTACAATCCTATGAATGCTATCAATGAGATGGAGGAATAACCACACAAATGAAGGGGGTCTCAATAGTGGATTCAACCACTAGAACCCTTCAACATATGGAGCATCAACTTCATGGATTCCATCACACCCATGTCAAATAGAAGGGCATATATAATCGTTATCATTGATTACTGTACAAAATGGGCAGAAGCAATAATCATCATCAACTGTACATGATCCATTACTATGTAGTTTGTATAAAAAAATGTTGTGAATAGGTTTGGGATGCCACATGCACTAATTTCTAACAATGAAACCCATTTTACAGGTGCAAAATTTTGCAAGCTTATTCAATGCTTGGGGGATGAACATAAATTAACACCCTACCACCCCCAAAACAATAGTCAAGCAGATGTTACCAATAGGAAGATCACGAAGATCCTAATAAGAACTATTAGCAAATATAGGAGCAATTGGAGAACAAAATTAAAAAATGCCCTCTAGGCATACCACCCAACATGGAAACTTCATATAGGCTACTCTCTCTATGAGCTGGTATATGAAGAATTACCAACTCATTCAATCTAAGCTATGTATACTTTCAACAATCTATGACTTGGACCTTAATCTTAGTCTAGCACAAAAAGAATGATTAATCAACTTGAATGTACAAAAAGAATGATTAATCAACTTGAATGTACTAGATGAAAATTAATTAGTGGCCCTATTGTTAAATGAAGTACACAAGGCATTCAACAAACAACAACATGGCCTAAGAATTAGAAGGATCAAACTTCAACCTAGAGATAAGGTCCTCTACTAGAACTCCATACATGTCCCTTGAAAAACCAAATTTTAAATAGTGTGGGTGGGGCATTATATGATCTATAGAACCTTTCCTTCTAGGACCATGACCATATACAAACATGAAAGTCCAAATAAGAAGTAGTTGGTCAACATCCAATAGGTGAAGCCTTTCCATAAGCCCAAGCAAGCCAATGTAACAAATACCTCAATGGATGGACAACCACACTTAATTTCTCATATCTCCTTCTTCCAACTCAATCATGGGGGATATGGCTATCCATACTAATGATATATGTGGCTCCTTAGGTTTTCTATATTTTGTTCTACACATTTTTGTTTTTGTAAATTGTTTATTTTACACCTTTTTAATTTTTAAGACTTTTATCTATTTTACACCATTTTTTGTTTAACACCATCCTTAGTGCATTTAAATGTTTCTTGAATATTTTATAGTTTCTTATAAATTTTAATTTATTTTAGTGTGATTTTAAAATTTCTGTTAATAAATATCCTTTCTGCCAACAAGACATAGTGGTGATGTAGCTATTGCTAATGGTGGTTTGTGCTTAATGTTTTTATTTATTAACATTTGGATTCTATTTTTAAATTTTTGTAATAATGAGTAAGACATGGTTTCTTTTTCATGGAATAGGCAGTGAGTCCATGACATCCACCCATCTACAAAAATCTATGGTTTTTCTCATTTTGGAAATATGAGGTCCCTTTCATTAAATAAACTTTTAATAAATTTATGACCTTGGTGGTTTTCAGAATTAGAAAGGATTCAAAGGTTTGCATAGGGTGTGACTTCAAGGGAACTCAATACTTTTTATACTCTTCTACTTACTTGGATGCATGAGTGTTTTCATGGATTTCTTAACATTCCATGTTGATCATAAATAAGAAGTTAAATAAGTCTGCATGGTGTGGTTTCCATCTAAAAAGAAAAAAAAAACAAATACAAAAAAAATAAAGAAAAAATGATAAAAAAATGATGGGAATTCAAATCACACCCCTTAGACAAATAAATGGGCTACAAGAACTAGTTATGGGACTAAAATGACATGTTATCCATGCTTGAAGGTCCCCTCTAACTAAGTCCCTCTCTCACTTCTTACTTCTCTTTTCTTCTCTTTAAGGAATGATGGTTGTTCTGCGGGAGCATTGTTGTGTCTCAAGGAGATGGATCAGTCTTGGAGTGGTGATGCAAAGTCACTGAAAGTGGTTGGTTTTGGTCTACATAGAGGATGGATCTTCTTAGGTCATTTAAAAAAAAATCCATAAGGGACTTCTTATGACCTTAATTTGGAACTCCATTCCACCTTTTCCATCATCTATCTATGCTTCCCATAACTCACCTCACCACCAAAGTCCATGTTCTTGTTCATTGTCTCTATTTGATGTACTTGAATTCTTTGGTAGAATCTTCCAGGTTTTGGTCCTGAACTTTCATAAATCATTAATCACCTATGGAACCTATGGACTCTTTAGGTTGAGGTTATGCAAGGGAAAATAGGGCATGTGCTTGGTATGGGGAGGAGCCACTTGCATATCTATTGGTTGGGTTTGTTAAGCATATTATCCTTAGACATGTTTGCAATTAGGTACTTTTGTAAATCCATCTTCTGCTTCCAACCAGGTGCTTCTTTCAGTGTTTTCTTTAATTCATACATTCTCCATTATATTTTTGAATTTTTGATCTCTCAAAGACCCTATTCAATGATTTTATTATATTCTTGGCTTTTTTGGAACTCCATAGATCCCAGATTCATTAAAAATTTTCTTTTATTTTTTAAATATTGCAATTTGAAAATTTCATTTACAGACCCCATAAATGAGACTCAGTCGATAGAGCCCATGCATATATGTGGCCTCATTGACGCAATGCAAAAATCCTATATGTATGTGTCACCCCCTTTGAAATTTTCACATTTGCTTTCAAACACCCAAGGAGTTTTGCAGTTTTTAGAGCCCATAACTTCCTAACCATTTTTCCAAATCACTTCGTTCTTTAACCTTGTAGCTCCTAAAGGTAAGCTCTTAGTCATGGGACTCACAAACATGCTATTTTTATCAAAAATGTTTTTGACATTTTTCTTACTCATAAAGGTTTAACTAAGGAATCAACATTAAAACACAAAATTATAGGAATCAACACTTATCATAAAAAATTAATTAATAAAATAATCAATCTACCATGATCCAACCATAGCCAAGTGTAACTAATTAATGAGATAAGGTATCCAAATATTCTGAGTTACACATTATATCTACTAATCCACGGATGTGTTGTGACCATAGATGGCACCAAAAGACAAACATACATAAGAAGGAGGATTGTGTCAACTAAAGGAAACATGGCCAAGAATAGGAAGAGACCAAGAATAGGCCTAGGAAGAATTGATCACAACCCATGCTATAGGAACTCTTAGGAAGGAGACTAAAGTGGAGCCTATTCACTAGATTCTAGAATAGCTGGAAATAATAGAACATTCCCAATGGGATGAGGCACCGACTCAACAAGTGAGCCTTGAGGTAACTTTGATGGAAGCCTACCTAAACTAAATTAGATCAAGGGAGGTATAGAAAATAGTGCTCCAAGAGTTGAACTTTAGCTCTTTCTTGGAGCAAGCACTGAAAGAGGTACAAGATCAACTAAAGACTTCTCCCATGTGGCCAAATATCATTTCCAGTAGGGTGTGGTATATGGGAGAGATGTTCCTATTTTGGAGCAACGAGAAAGCCAATTCAATGGTCAAGATCAAAGACATTTTAGTTTCCAACTCGGTGCAATCCATTTTAGAGGCACTTGGATTGCTTGAAATTGGGATGAATCTCACTGAGGTTCCAATGCAAGTAGATCGTAGCATTAAAGGGAAATGAGTTCAACAATGCTATAGTGTCAACCACAAGGAGCATAAAGCACTCACACCAGAAAAAAGAATCCATTATAGGATTACAACAAGATCAATGACTTTTCTACCCATGTTTGTGCCACTCTCTAAGTGGAAGATTTTTGATCAACCTTCCACAGTTAATCTATCTAGAGATAGAGAAGTACATCAAGGAGAATGAACAGTGAAGTAGGGCACTCCCCTTTCCATGGCTCATCAGAAAAGTATGTCAAAGGGGAGGAATAGCTCACTATACTAATGATGCTATCCCACATGTTCTGACCACTAATTAAGCAAATATTATGAAGGATAAAACTCTTGCAAAAATAATCCTAGAAGAGGATCAATAGCCACCACCTTCACCTGCCACTCAGAAAATAGTGTCAAATGTCACTACAACATCCCAACAGTTGTGCAAGTTCTAAGAATGGCTCTTGAGTGAGCAAGAGCAATAAGTAGGTGTGAGTGGTGGAGACCCATCTATGTACTAGCTTGTGATGAGTGTTGTGACCAAAACCCTTGATTTCTAGAATGGAAACCAAGGATCCTTAGTGCAAGAAGTTCCTCAATGCTAAATGCCCAAGGCCCTCACAACAAAAATGGAATTTGGGGAACCTTGGCCAATTGAGCAAATCAACTAGGGACTTAGAAGATGAAAAATGTGAAAATATTAATAGATTTAAATAATGCATAAATAATAAATTTAATTTTATTGAACACAAAACTCAAAACCTAAAACTTTATTGAGAAGAGAATAAAGAATAAGTTAGAGAAATGTGTACAAAAAATGATGCCTGGATGAGAAAAAAGGGGGTCGACTTGTACAAGAGTTCAAAACTCGTTGAAGCCAAGATGATCTACTCTATGGTTTGGGTTCCAAGAACTCTTGATGCTATAGAACCTTCCTTTGCTACTACAACCTTAGATCCAATATCAAGGCCTCATTGCTTCCACATTAGGGTTCAATAGAATGCAAGTATGGGAACTTGCAAGAGCTCTTGAGTGCTTGAAAATTCCCCAAGTGTGGGATTGTGTATATGAAAATTACTTGTGAGTGTAGTATATTATCAAAAATACTCAACTTATTAAAAATATCTAACAAAAATTGCTAAAAATAGTAACTAGGTTTCCTCCTTCATGTTGAAGATGAATCTTCCATGCTAAGCTCTCCACCATGATTGTTGAAGTTGTTGATCAATGTTAAAGTGCATAACTTGATGAATTTTTGTTTCTTGTGGCTTCCATGCTAGGGGTTTGCATTCCACCCTAGGAAGAGTGTGGAGAACTTTCTAGGCTAGGGAAAATGCTTCCAAGCTAGTTAAAAACTTTCCAAGCTAGAGGGAAAGTTTTCAAGCTAGGGAAAACTTTCTAGGCCATGGGGAAACTTTCCAATTTGAGGGAAAAGTTTCCAAGCTTGGGGGAGCACCTTCTAGTTTGGGGAAAAAGTTTCCAAGATGGGGAAAAACCTTCTAGTTTGTGGGAAAAGTTTCTAAAATGTGCCTTTGGTCTCCACGTTGAAGGGGGAAAGTTTTCAAACCCTCTTCCATGCTGGGGTAGGTGAGATCTACACCTTGCATGTGTTTTTGGTGTAGAAAAAATGTCTACCCCCCATAAAGCCCATCAAATTACCTTTTTTGGCATTCCAAAAGGCATTTTTGACTTACCACCCCTTGCTCCCCCATGCCCAAATATAGATAGTAGGTAACCTTTTTCACTTGGGGAATGAGGCCTTGACCACTTATGAGACATTTGTTAGCCCCAAAAGTATAAAGTATGTGAAATTTCCCATTATGGGTTACAATTTTCACATTTACAATGAAATGTTTCCTCTATTTCCATGGGGATACATGATGAATATTGGTCATAACATGTAAACTTTTGTTGTGTTTCAATGGCCCCTCTTTATTGGTGTCTGGAGGATTGACCTAAGAGGCATTAACAAAGAATACAAAACACCACTACATATTATAACATTACAATGCATAAAGGCCATATGAGAATTAGGTTATCTAAGTCACCAATGTTTCTAGTTTATGGATGTGGTGGGTCATGGTACTAGTTTAAGGCCTTGGCAAGCCATGTCACAAGTTTAAGATTATAGTAGACCATTGAAAGTAGGCTCACTTGTTGATAATTTGTTATCTAACAATAGTATGGATTCATATAGGAATGATTAACTAGATTGGCTAGCTCATTCCCATCCATGTTAGCTATTCTAAATGCTCCATTTCCATAGGCTTTGGTGACAAGGAAGGACCCTTCCCAATTGGTTTAGAATTTGTTTGCATGCTCACGAATGGCCTTGAGGATGAGGTTCTCCTCGATCTTGTGCATGGTTAGGTTATGGTGATGTTGTTTCTTTTACCTCCCTTGATAGTGCTTAATGTGAGCAAGTGCTTACATACACTTCTCTTCCACTAAATCCAACATTATTATCAACAACTCCTTGCTTTGCTCATCATTGATAAAGTTGGTCAAGGCTGCTCAAAGTGATGGTACTTGTAATTCAAGAGGTAAAACAACTTTAGAACCATAAACAAGGCTATAAGGAATCATGCTAGTTGTCATGCGATAGGTTACTCTATATGTCCATAGTTCATGGATATGCTGCTCATGCCACTTTTTCTTGCTATTGTTGAGCATCTTCTTGAGCAATTTGATGATGGCCTTGATGCTTGCTTCTACTTGTTTTTTGGCTTGGGGGTAGTAAGGTAATGAGAAAGAATGATTAAAGCCTAGTTTGTGACAAAAATCCTTGGTTTCTTGGTTCCTAAATTGAGATCCATTGTTTGTAACTATGGTCATGGGTATGCCAAAACGAGATATAATTTTTTCTAGTAATAAGTGACAAGGTATCCCTATGCCCAACCATACAAATCACTAAGGTGTTACACATGATCTGGTTGAATTCCATGGACCTATAGTTATCTAATGCACTAGCTCTTCTAGGAAGTGAAATAGGCATTGAGAATGTTTGTTGTCTTCCCAATTACACTCATGAGGTTCAAGGATATGGTTTAAGTCTAACTGAGGTATATGATTTTTCTTACTTTATATTTTATTGATTTGTTTGCCTACAACAAGAATGAAGAAGAGTAGAGTAACTTAGAATCTAACTTGTTTACTACCTATCTAGCCCAACACAAGTAATCATATAGCACTACTAGGCTACCAAATGTTAAGCATTGATGGGTTACCAAGTACTATATGAATGCTCAAAGTGGTCATGCTTGCTGATGAGTGGCAAGGTACCCCTACACTCAACCATATGAATAGGAGCGTAGCATGCATGATCCGGTCGAACTTCGCAAACTAAGTGCCTACACGCCTCATTGAACACTTAAGGTTAATCATTCGTTGTCTTCCCAGACTTACTTGTAGTTGTCACGATGTATGGTTAAGTAAGTCTAAGGTATATGATTTTTATATCTTTTTTTGGTTTTATCTCCTATGCTATTGAGGTAAAGGGTTGAAGAGATTAACTAACTAACTTTAACTAACTAACTAACTAAGTCTAAATTAACATAGCGTCAGCATCCGTTCCCACTTACTGTACACACCCTGAACTGATGCAACTGTGGCTACCAAACGCTAATCGTTGTTGGGATCACCACGTGTAACACATGTGCTCAAAGTGGTTGTACTGAGGCACTTAACTAGGAGGAAAGGGTAAGAGAATTTAATCTAGACTAAGTGCAATGAGCATCTGTTCCTTAATCATCTGTACACATCCTTAAATGCTCATAATCAAGTTGTACTCATTCCGTATTACTGGGAGATAAGGGTGAGAGAGAAAGCAATAAATAACATTAAATAAAATCCTAATTAGCCTATTTCATGCACTACAAGGTTTATCCAGGAAGTTCATCTTTATTTCCATACACAACTTGTGTTCAGGTACAATGTTGCTCGAATAAAGATCCATTCACTTTAGGACTCCTACTGCGGGCACATGGAAAATATTCTATCTCTGGAGTGATCAATCTACCAGAGTTTCCCTACTATTTAGCCTAGGATGATGAAATAAGGGATAGCTACCTCTTATTTATAGATATTGCGGCACACCGATGACACGATGCAATATTGCGGTTGACACGATATCGCATACGCGATATTGTGTGGGATGCAATATTGCGGCTGACACGATATCGTGGATGCAATATTATGGCCCATGCGATATCGCATCCCATCATACCCCCATGACTAAATGAAAACTCGTCCTCAAGTTCCTTACAAAATATTGGGAAGGTATGGGATTATTGAGGGGAATGGAACTAATGGGATGACATGTGAATGGATCATCATTACAAGACTTGAAAAGACTGGTGTTCATGAAAACAAGGGTCAACACCTTATTACATTGACATCAGGCCTCATTTGGTAGCTGAGAAAGAGAGAGAGAAAGAAGTGTTGCTGCTGCCAATGCTAAGATTACACCTTCATTGTCCATCCGTAAGCGCGTCATCAATCTTGCTCCTTACATAGCTGCTTCCAGCACTGCTCCATTCCAAGTGGTTCCTCCAGATCCAATTCTATTGTTGTATGATTGCCATCTACACACACAACACAATCTTATATTAGCAAGGGTAAATGAATCATCATATAATTGATACCTTGCTTCGGTGTAAGTCCATTGGCTAGGTTGTGGTATGGTTGATATGGATCTAGAGATATATTAATCATGACTACCGAAGGTGTATGGGTTAGAAAGAAATTGAAAAAAATTTGGGGCTAGGAGAAAATCGAAAAAATCATGCCCCGTACCCCCATGACTAATCGCGAACCTCCGGTAGTGTTAGAATGGATAAAGAAAAGGAATAAGAAAGATGGATAAAAAGAGACAACTATAACACCAATGAAGTGGAGGTCAAGATGGAAATGAGCAAAATAAAATAGATTGCAAAAATGTTAAGGGAAAATAATTTAATTGGTGCACCAAATAGGAATGTTAGTGGGTCCTCCCCAAAG